>LPNX010222559.1:66570-77248 GCA_001517045.1 Pseudotsuga menziesii | reverse complement strand
AAATGAACTGCCAGTTCACTTGGAAAACAAATAGGTGGGAATTTTACCGTTACAACAGAATCGCGAGCAGCAATTGCCAAAATGTCTGCACAGGACACAACACTGGTGCAAGCCTTCTCCAGCTTCCTTTTAATTTTATCAACGACTCCGAAACCCCTCGCGGAATGATTATTGGGCTTTGCCGTCTTTTCGCCTGTAAAAGTAGAGGTATCGTCCAGTAGAAGAGACCCGTCACAACCCTGCAAGAGAAGAGCTAGCCCTAATTAGGTTTAGTAATGAACATAACATGAGAGCTAATTTCCATTGTATATTAAGTTGTATGATCCAAATCTCACAACGCTACAAGCTAAAACTTTGATGAAACAAATACATTGACGAAACAGTCGTGAAAATGGAGCCGAAGCAACGAAGCTCCAATTCGAGGCTGCTTTGAAATTGCTTGAATTACAGTAGATTTGACTATGGATAAAGCCCGAGGACAGGTTTTATCATAAAAATATGGGCTGAGATTTCCATAAGCAGAAGTTAAAAATAAAAGTAGACAGCAAGCCCATATCTTAGCCATAGAAGTCATGTTTCTCAGAGAGACAGAAATAAAGGGGTTGATGTAAATGCAATGATACTATAACTGTCGGTGGAATGCAAGGTATATTCAAAAAAAATCTCGTGACGAATCACGAACAGTGCCCTACTCCTGAGAAAGTCCGGCTACTGCATGTACATGACTCCTAGTGAGTCAGAATTTAATGTAATGAAAAAAAAATAACTGAAAAGTTTGTCTAATCAAACACTAAAGAGAGCCTGGACGGTGGGCATAAAGTATTTTATCGTGGATCATGCCGACATATAGAAACATTTGGCAAAGTCAGTCAAACGTGCCTTTACCGGAATGCATTTGCAGTCAGTTTCCTACATTCTGGTTCCACCACACCATAACAATGGCTCGATCCTAAGCTGTACAGTGTACACTATATCAAATACTTTCCATATATTTTTTTTTGGTTGTACAATAAAAGCTATACCATTAATATAAAACACATCTCAAATATTTTCCATTAATTAAAATAACATGAAACACATCTGATTACAAACCAAAACCAAGAATCTGACCAAAATATCACCATTAATTAAAGTAATATAAAATATATATGATTACAAACTAAAACTAAGAATCTGACCAAAATATCAATTCAAAGTATATACCAAAAAATACAGAGACAAAATTTATAACATTTTAAAGCATCATCTTAGGATGTGGATCCTCAAGAGATCAAAGAAACAAAAGTGGGTTAGAGGGCAATATGAAACGCAAAAGGAAGGAGCAAATTTAATATGTTATAACTGGAATATTTTTATCTGATTTATCTGCCTATTTTTTAAAAGTTTATTGATTGTGTAATTTTTTTTGGCCATTAAATATATATATAATTACAGCCTTGATATTGGATTATTATGGGAATCAATGGCCTTGCTTAGGTCTTGAGTAATGGATTCCAAGTTAACAAACAATTGGTGCTATTACTTATACATTTATTAAATACAATGTATACATAGTAGTGCAATATCATTATATCTTATATTCAATTGGTTTAAAGATTAGTTAGGCTTTAATCTATTGTTAATTGTATAAATAGATAAATAACAATCTCTAAAAACCTATGTTGAGTGGGGACTAGTCCCCCCAAAAATTTCTTGTGTTTCCTGCGTTCAAGGGACTTTGGAACTCCTCAAAAACGTCCCCAATTCATCGAAGACTTTTTTAGGGACTTGGGGACTTCTGAGTTGTACCTTAAATGTACCCATCAAAATCGGGGACTTCTGAGGCTCGACCTGCACAATTTAAATTAAAAAAAACTAAAAAAAAAATTAAAAATTAAAAACCTAACATAACCCTCCCTCTATTCCTTTAACCCGCAACCCCCTCCCAGTCTCTCTTCTCTATCCTATATTCTCTAAGGTTCTACCCATCATTATGAACGCATCACTACTTGCTAGGTCGACTCTCATCTATAGTTCCATGGGCGGCTCCCCTATTTGTGGCTCCCTTACCTACAATCCCATGAAGACCACACCTCGGGCCCCCCTCTCAAATCTCAAGCTCTCGACACATGCTCAAAGTCTAAGTTCATGGCTCAACATATGCTCACGCTCACAATGAGTTTTCCTCCTCTTAGGCACAACATGCTGCACAAAGGTATTTCATATTTGATATCTCACATTTTTTTTTTGAGTAGCAATCTCAACACATGCTATTATAGTTTCATAACATTTTAATTTAGTATTTACAAATGTCAAAGTACAAATATATATTTATTTGTTTTTTAAATTTCTAAATGATTCATTGTGTTCATGTATACACGGTTGTAAATTTTTTAAATTTTGATTATTGTTTTAACTTTTAAGTTATTCTTAATAATTAACTTAGAAGTTATAACTATTTAAATTTTTTACCTTTAGATCTTAGACATGTATTAAAAGTCATAACTATTTAAAATTTTCAATTTTAGATCTTAGTCATGTATCTTGAGTCTTAACTTATTTAATTTTAACAATGTACAAAGATAACTCGAGAATAGTTACAATACTTTATATTTTCTTTTATAATTTGAATGTTATAATTAATTCTACTTTTTATTTCAATACAGGTCTATGTCTCTGGATCAAATCATCGGATGGCTATGCAAGGGTCTCACTAGATGTCCCTATGGGAAAGCTCAAATGGTTGAGAATTGTTTATGCTAACAAAAGGTCTGGATATCAAATTATGCCAAGGCTTCACTCAATGTCCCCATTAGACTAGGCCGTCAAAACCAAAAATTTACCTTAAATACCATCCTAAAACAAATAAAAAAAATACCTAAAAATTTCCAAAAAATATTCCAAATCATTTTATCTTATTCCAGAATCCATTCCAATATCAACCCAACTTACCAAAATATATATTCCATCTAAAGGTTAAATTATTGGGAGTCGGGACCCATGACCATACCCATAATGATCATATAAACAATGAACCAAAAAATCAGTAGAGAGTGACAAGTTACAACCTTGAATTATTCTAAAAGGGCTAAACTCGTAGCACATTATCATTTTATCTTATTCCAGAATCCATTCCAATATCAACCCAACTTACCAAAATATATATTCCAACTAAAGGTTAAATTATTGGGAGTCGGGACCCATGACCATACCCATAATGATCATATAAACAATGAACCAAAAAAATCGGTAGAGAGTGACAAGTTACAACCTTGACTCATTCTAAAAGGACTAAGTATGCATTTCGACTTTTCTCAAAAATTGCTTCCACAATTATCTTTCCGCAACAACCTTTCCACAAACAGAAACTTCTACCTTCTGCAATTGCGGGTTGCGGGTCTGCATTTCAACTTTTCTCGAAATTTGCTTCCGCAACGAGTTTTCCGCAATCGAAAACTTCTTTCTTCTGCAATTGCGGATAGTGGATTACGGGTATGCATTTTGACTTTTCTCGAAAATTGCTTCCGCAATTATCTTTTCACAACTACCTTTCCACAATCGGAAACTTCTTCCTTCTGCAATTGTAGATTGCGGATTACATGTATGCATTTTGAGTTTTCTCAAAAATTACTTCCACAATTATTTTTCTACAATGAGCTTTTTGCAATCGGAAACTTCTTCCTTCTGCAATTGTTGACTGCAGATTGCGGGTATGCATTTCAATTTTTCTCGAAAATTGTTTCTGCAACGAGCTTTCCGCAATCAAAAACTTCTTCCTTCCACAATTGCGGATTGCAGGTATGCATTTGAGCTTTTCTTGAAAGTTGCTTCCACAATTTGTCTTTCCGCAATGACCTTTCAGCAATCAGAAACTTCTGCCTTTCGCAATTGCAAATTGTGGATTGCGAGTATGCATTTCAACTTTTCTCGAAACTGCTTCCGCAATTCTCTTTCCGCATAACCTCTTTCGCAATTTGCCTTCCGCAACTCCTGTGATTTGTCGATCTCTTTTGGCTTTGATCTCATCCATTGATCTATTATCAGTGTGAAATATCTTTCCGCAACGACCTTTTCACGATTCAGAAACTCCTCCTTCCGCAATTGTGGATTATGGGTTGCGGGTCTACATTTCGACTTTTCTCGAAATTTGCTTCCACAGTTATCTTTTCGCAACGATCTTTGAGTTTAAAGAGAAACTCATTCATTGGCCGAATGTAATTAATTGGAATAAGAGAGGATGATTTGAATTTTCTCTCTTTCTCCTGTAATACTTCCCTTTGCTCCTTAATTTGTTGATAGTAATATAGAACTGTACTAAAAGATGGCATATTGATATCTGTTTGATGATCAAAGCAATGAAAAAGATATGAAGACTTTGTAGATTTTTTTCATTTTACAAGCAACAACAAATTAGAATGTATACCAACTTCATTTTTTGACAACAAAAATCTAGTTTTTCAAGTAATAAAACATATATAGGTAATACAACATGGACATATTGAAATAGTACACACTATCACATTAAAGTAGATGAAAGAAAACTTGAATTTGATGCTAACAAAGGAACATTTGATAAAGTGGTTAATTGTTTTGTTGAATTGAACCAATAAATGGGGAAACATATAAGTAAATGATACATCTCAGGAAGAAGCACATTCTATTTACTTTGCAATTGTAACAATACATTAAATAATGGGAACAACATAAGTGTGACCAATAGAAGAAGTGTTATGATTGTAAATATATGTTTGGAGGAAAAATAGTGCATCTATAGATCAAACAATGAAAAGCTTCAAGAAAGGACTATAGAGAGGGATCCAAAGCGATACATGATGAACACAAATGCAATTACTTCAAAAGACACGTTTGTTAGGTAATCCTCACTAGTACGAAAAGGTTGATAGTGGAAATTGCCAAAACAAGAAGAATAATCATTACAAAAATCTTTATAATAGAAAAAATGACCATTATTATGATTACAATGACTATTGCATTTGCAATTTGGTGCAGTTGATCAGCTGCAATGGATTGGTGACTTCCTCTATAGGTAAACAATCACTTAAAAATCAACTCAAAAACATGTTTTGAAATAGTCGAGAGGTTAGACAATTGCTTGTAAGTCTCCAAATAGAACCGTGACCACCACCCACAGACTTCCAGGCATTCACATCATAGTTGTCCCAACACTCTAATTTATATATTGAATCTAGTTATGGCCCAATGACCTCTGCAGAGGATTAATATCAAAGACACTCGACACATACATCTACATCAACAATTTCGTGAAAGCATAACAGAGAAAACTATTGGAACAAAGCAAAAATGCATAACACCCAACTCAATTCTTAAGAGTAGATTTTTTATCTTGCCAATGCCAATGGCTCCTTCAAATTGTGGAAAGATAAATCAACCCCACTCTTCTTCAATAATCTCAGCAGATCTCGTTCTTCTATACCTGTATAATATGGAATCCCATTAGATTAAAATAAAAATTCCCCAAACTCGAGCAAAGAAACAACACATGCATCAATGCTGGGTATGCAAGAATAAAAATAATGTATACTTACCTGGTCCCTGGATTAGAAACATTTTTGAAAATACTCTTTGCTGCAACTTTTGCTTGCAATTCACTTGTAATATTTGTATAAAGATGGTTTGTCACATCCCCTCCCCTCTACTCATCGAGAGAGAGGATGCGACTCAACTGCTCTGTCTATCATGACCGGAGATCTAGCCCCATGAACATAAACACAACTGCATTGCAATTAATAGACATATACATATGTATAATGAATGAAAATAAAACGGAAGCAAACACATTGCAAGAATTTTATATGTTCATAATAATTCATAAACAAATACATTGCAAGAGCAAATACAAGAGAGAATACTTATCTTGAAAATAAGTTGTCCCGCAACTAGCTATGTAGTTGCAACGTTCCACCCAACCATATGCTAGTGTACTCATCAATATCTCATCACCACTGCCACCCCTGAGCTAGGCATGATTTCCACAAGGAACTAGGGAACAACAAGCTCACACATGACCAAAAACACATCAAGGTTCAGCTAATTCAATCTATAGTGGGGTTTATCAGGCTGCTTAGGTAGTGGAAAGGGAGAATCGCTAAGCTAGTGAGCTCAACCACAGAGATATGGACACCTGCACTAGCTCTATCTATATTGGAATCCAAAATACCTACACACCGAACACATTGAAGTATTCCCTCCATTGCTACACATTCCCTTAGGCCATACCTTCCCTTCCAGTGCTCTTCAAAGTGTGCATAGAAGATTTGCCAGCCCCTCTTGATCTGTCTGTGAGGTTCCTCTCTTCACTAGGTTTATAAAGCCAATTTGGGGCCTTTTTCACTCCTAAATATTTCAGACCAAACCAGGGATGCACACAACAACAAACACAAGTGTTGGGTGTGAGAAAAATGTATTGGAAACCCAAAATGGATTGGTAGAAGGGGAAACAACCCTCTAATAGAAAATTCAATTTCAAAAATGTCTATGGGTTTTACTGGAGAAAAAATGACCTCTTCAAGCCCCCAAATCATGGTTCTTTGTTTTCCATTCATTGAGCAATATAAAAATGGGTTTTCCCAGCCATGGAAATGAAGGAAATTGTAGAAAACGTGAGGGAAAATGCGCAGGTAGCTCCATTTGCGTGAGGAAGAAAAACGCCTCCATGAATAATGGAATGAGCAGGCATTTCTTGGATTTTTCTTGCCCCATAAGTCAAAATTCGATTTCCCAAAACTAATGGATTTTCCCCATACGAATTTGATTTCCATACTCTTCCATTCCAGGCATTAATTACCTCAACCAATTTCTAGAAGAAATAAATGCTTGGGTGCAAAAAGACAAAAAGGGTAGCTGACAGCTTTATGGGTTCTCCCATTGACACTTGGCTCAACACTATTGGCTCAATAGTTTGAATATTTTTCCTCCCTATTCCTTGTGAAATCATGCCCCGGTCTCTTTTGTTCCATTGACATAGCTAATTGTGGGTATTTTATTAAATTGCATATTTACATGATGTCTCATTTTATAATGTGCCTAGATAACACAAAAACCATAGGTATCGATTTTAATTGTCGATACACAAAACTAAATACATGGTGGGGCCTTGGCCTTTAGCTCCTCACCATGATTTAATAACGGTATTTACATCATATACATTTTAATGCAATTGGGGTAAAAAACGAGATATTACATGGTTCATCATATGCAGTTGCTCAACATTAAAGACAATAGAGATTGCTCATGTCGATGAAAACCAAACAAAGAATAATGAAAAAATAATACACAAGTTTCTCTCGAATAAACTATATTTAAAGTTTATGAATGATGATGTGCTTAAATATGACATATATAGCAAATCAAGAATGGATGCCAAATACTGCCATGACGAGCCTGAAGGATTTTCTTGAGAAATCCTAAATACTTTTCTTAATTGGAAATATATCTTCCCAAATCTTAAAGGAGGTCAAGAATCCTTAACCTATTTTCACTGCCCACCTCAACAAAACACTTTTCTCTAGATTTTGAATCCCCATAAAATATTTCCACTCTAATCCATTTGATATCCTTGTAGCCATATCCCTACATTCTCATTACTAATGTTAGTCTCTTATGTATCTCAATGGGAACTTTTACTTTTTGAAGTCTATCAAACCCTTATTTCCACTTAGATTTGTGATTTTTCCCACAAAAGTAGTGCCCCAATCACGTTCAAAGTTAAAGGACATCCATCACAAGACATTAAGAACTCATCTACCAAATATTCAAAGATTTGCAGTGAATGAAGCTGAAAGAAGACATGATTCTTATGACCATATCTGTATCTCTTTCCTACTCCACCCAGGCCCATGAACTAGACAATCAAAGCATTTGCACTTTAGTTGTGATTGTAATAACAATGTTTTTTTAGAGCATCTTACCTTTCATCCAAACTAGTTAGTTACTTGGCCACATTGAAAGGTCTTTTCACACTTTTTCGGGATGCACAAAACAACCTTATCCATAACCCTATCCATAAGCGTCAACTCATAATTGGTTGCAGTGAACGAAAGAAACATTACCTAGAGTTTTTGCGCCTTAAGATTGGCATTTTGATGATGTAGCTGACATAAAACTGTATTAAATTTGTAATACAACGAGTTGTTTGAATGTCTTTTTGCTTCTTTCTCTAGGGTTTTCTTATCAGGAAAGCAATGACAAGATTATTGTCCACGGTGTGGGGATTATTCTACGCATTATTATTACATTTGATGTCCACCCAAATCGTTTTAAGAGAACTAACAAGAGTATGAAGCTGAGAGGGGGAACCACAAATTGATATGGAACCCCTTGTTGTCTTGAAGGAATGCTTACATTTAAGATTTGCATTACCTCCCACACAACCACTACCCACCCAATGCATTTTCCAGATTTAATTTAGCTCCTTTAAACCCTAATTGCACCCTCAAATAGGAGAATTCTCTACAATTTAAAACCACATTTAACTCTCAAAAGCTCCGAAAACAAAGTATAACCGTAAAATACGAGAACTTACCCATCATGAGACTATAAACCACGTGATAATTGTTCTTAAATTCATTGTATGATGAAGTCGTCAAAATTTGATCCTTCTTGTTCTTGCTAAGCTCAAACATTGCTATGATGGACGACAATACTCCAAAATCAACATAGTAAAAGGGCTCCATTCTAGGCCCGACCTTTGCAAATATTCAATTCCTTTGGATCTTGAAAACCCTTAGTGCTCAAATATCCGCAGAGCTAACACCTCTGTGGCCCAAAAATGGTACAATAAAAAAATGCAGAGAATGTTAATATTACGAGGAGGTGGATTGATCTATGCAGAGAATTGCCACAATGTTGGAAAATAGTAAAGAATGAGGGTTCAGTCGAGTGGAGGACCGAAAATATAGAGATTCTGCAGTGCCACGGTGGAAGTTTATCAGGTAAAATTTGTTGATTATAGTCTGCCATATAGTCGACTGAGAGTAGTCTTTCCTAGAATGGGCAAGTTTTCGTGAAACTCCATTTCGAGAAAACCTAAGCCGTGAAAAGAGCATGCCAGAAGAAGTGTCTGCATCCTCAAGAACTACAGGATTCGGTAGTGGGGCAGTGCATTGAAATCCTGACATCCAACTAACTTGTGAAGCAATCCATGCTTGCTTGGGATTAGAAGAAGTTTGAAGAGTTCAATTACATATTGTATGCTCGCGAAGCCAAGGAGGATGAAAGCGATGACCCAGATATACATGCAACCACCTAAACTCACCAATCACCAGGGGGCACGTGTTGCAACGTCATTAGACAGAGCGATGAGGAATATTTGGAGACTATCGTCTCCATTGTGAACACCTCCGGCGTAATTATAATATTAATAGTGTTGCCATACTTATTGATATAACATGCTTCATTAGTCTCAAAATAATTTTATTAAAATGTAAATGGTGATATGATTTGGCATATGATCACAATAATATGTATTATTATAGTTTTTAATATTAGGTGAATTAAAATATATAGTTAATACTATTAATATTTATTTCATGTGATATTATGTCATATTGTGATATTAAATGGGTAATTAAATTTATTTTTATTTGATTATGTTTAATTATGGTTGAGTTTGGTTGACTATATATGAGTATGGTTGGCTATGGTTGATAATGTTTCACTAGGGTCGATTATGATTGAATTTCGATGAATACAACTCATAATGATTAAGAATGCTTATTATAAGTTAACTATGGTTAACTTTGGTTGACATCATTAATAATGATTGACACTTATATGTAGTTAACTTTTGTTGAGGTTGACTAACAATAGCTCATAGTTGTATGTGGTTAACTTTGGCTGATTATGGTATGTGGTTGTCTTTGAATGATGTTGGTTGATGATGCTTGATTATTCCAAACCATATTTAACTTTGGTCAAGTATGGTTGATTTTGGGTGAATATGGTTTGTGGTTGATTTGAATAACATTAGTTGATGACGGTTGACAACATTTGGCTATGGTTTCTAGTTGACTTTAAACGATGTTGGTTGATGATGGTCGGCTATGCTTAATTATGTTTGACTTTGGTTGAATTTAGTTATATTTAGTGAAACATGGTTGACTTTGTGACATTTCAAGATAAACAATGGTAGAAGTTGACTTCAATATTATGTCACATTGGGATAATAATATTGACTACACGATTATGTCACAATATGACCTACAGATTCTAATTTCACTATTAGTTAATATTGTGAGATGAAGAGGTAAACATCAATATTATGTACCTATGGCATTATGGTTATCTTCAATATGATGCCACAATACAAGGTTCACTTGAATGTTATGTCAGGATAAGATTAAGATTTTGAATTCAAAATAATGTTACATTAGGGAGGGTGCATAAAGTTGAGTCCGCTTGTTTATGTCACCATGGAAATAAAAAACATGTCTTTGACATAGTTTTAAATAACACAAATTTGTTTCATAGCTTACTCTCGCTAAACCCTAATCATGTGACTGAACCTCACAAAATTTAAAATGCATGTGTTTTATTTTACCGAAAGAGAGAATTATACCCAAAATGCATATGTGTTTTAACAATTAGCATTTCACTTCACATTGAGAGAGGGGGGGATGAGAGAGAAGGGGGGGATGGAGGAGAGGGGAAGGAGTAAAAT
>LPNX010222559.1:41492-53898 GCA_001517045.1 Pseudotsuga menziesii | reverse complement strand
TCTAGGTTAATGATGACATTGAAAATGTTATGTGCTAAATGACCAACACACACATGTGCATGTATATGTATTTATTTGTGATGACATTATTCTCACATTAAATTTTATTTGCAAAATCTTCTATCCCTCAATATAGCTTCTAGAGAAAACAACAGCGTTAATTCTAACCTACAGATCTTCCATTCTCTCAAAAGGGCAAGCATTTAGTACCTACTACAAATGGAATAGCTAATTAATAAGTTGAAATAAATATTTCTACTCAATTTAAAATACGAATTTTTTTTACACACTATAAAATGCGTGCTTCAAAATATAAATAAATAACTGTTTTAAAAAACAAATATCAAACTATGTGCCAATGTAAATTTAACAAAGAAAATGAGAGCTAACTTTCATGATTGAAGAAAAAAGACATAAATTTTACTAGTTACAAACATATAAACTGAATAAGAATACTTACAGGTTTTCTTAGAACTGGTTCATAATGCACAAATGGTTCATTTAGACCAATAAACAACACTGCACCAACTATCGGTGAAACTTTTTGAGCACTCAAATTGTATTTAATATTCATTAGTGGATTAGTGGATATTTTATTTTTTTATTTTTTTATTTTTTTGGGTGCGTGTCATTTACTGTCCGCAGAAATTTGCTGCCTGTCAAATATATTTTTATGTTATACTTAAGTGTGATAAAAAAAATCTACTGTTCAATTCATGCGCTAGCCAGGTCTTTAAAAGTTGGGGTTTAGGGTTCCTGCAAGCATTAGGGTATAGGGTTTTGAGTTGTAGCATACATTACTGGAGTCATGTTAAATCAACAAGTTACAGTATTGATTGCCATGGTAACCATAAACAGCCCTGTTCAGAGTTCGAAAGGCCGACTTCATTAATGGTTCAAATTTCATTTGCTGGAGCGTATTAATGTGCATGGTAAGAGAGCTGAGATTGATCCACGTGGTAGACGGTGGTGAACTACTTATTTGCCGCCTTAAGTTCCAATCGCTCTTGTAAAGCATCAGGGGGGATCCTCGTCAAATTTTCCAAACCTAACTGAAATAAATATATTTCTAATGTGATACGCATAAATTCTGGTCAATTTTACCAACCCTTATTTAAATACCATAAACAAAAGTTCAAAATATATTCATAATGAAATACACCATTTATATACACCTTTGAATGAGGATTTAAGTTTGACGTTTATCAAGATGATATTGATCGTTCTGTTAGTAGTCGAATTTTGGAAGAAAGTAATTTTGGGCGCCACAAATTTACTTGATAACGATGGAATGGTTGTTTTAATGGGCCCTGAATCTGATTCCCAGCCACCCACACATCCATCTAGCCTGCAAATGGCAATCCCGGGAATCCTAGCTGCGGCATCCCCCTATCCGTGTTTATTAGCTTTTTATATTTTGTGGGTTTATTCAGAGATGGCTGGACTCACTAGATTTGCTAGGATTAATGTAGAGATGGCTGGACTCACTAGATTTGCTAGGATTAATGTCATTGCTGACTGGTAAGCATCTATCGCTTGCATGTGTGAGGGATTCTGGTCGGTTAGGTCCCGGTTCGGGAGTGGAGAGGGGGCGTTGAGGTGTAGGGCTCCAGCTGATGGTATCCCGATTCAGGTTCTCCATCTCTGCGTTCCTACATTGTAATAGGGCGCGGCATCATCGACCTGTTAATGCTTCAAGGCGCTGCACTGTGTCAATATTTAGATTGGGTATAGTGGATGTGTGAGATGTGAAATTTCTCATGAAGAGAGTTTGCTCACTCAATGCGTCTCTGAAGTTGAACCATTCTTAGAGTCTAGTACTGCAGAACCTGTATTTAATCATAGTGTACCTCCAATTAAATCCCTTGAAGATCACGACGTTCAAATTTATCTGAACGATATTGCAATTAGCGATGAGCAATACATCAAACAGGTAAATAAATTGTTTTTTTTTTTTATGGATACCCATTGACAAATTTGGATGAATGGGTTTATTTGGATGAAGGAGTTTCTTATATTTTGGGGAAAGAGGTAAAATCACATACAGTATAGCTATCAAAAACAAAACACTGGCAGACAAAAAGTCCTACATACATTGAGTTCTACTTCTTAATTAATTGACCTAGTTGCTTTCAATCTGAACTCGCAAACCTTGCAAAAGAAAACTTTAATCACAGTAAACTTTTAATGGAAGCATATTACCTGATTTTGAGCTAGCTATGGATACCTGGTGACAATGGAGAAGGTGCACACTTATCTGTAGTTATTATGCTAGTCAATCAAGTTCATCGCCTCCAGTGGGCAAGAATCGAGATCCATCCGTGTATCAATTGAGATCCGGGTATAAAGATCAAAGATCCCAGGCAAGTATTGATAGAGAGACGTACAGGTATCAATATCGCATATATCAGGGAGAGATACAGGTATCAATCGAGGTATATTGTGGCTTTTGATAAAACAATTTTTTTTAGGGGGAGAAAAAAAACATTATGATCACCCGGGCTACTAGAATTAATTTATTTTGATGGAACTGCGCAACGGGCAGAATAAGCATGTATAGCAGGCTGCAGGTAGGCATGTAAAAACCAGAAGTTTGTAGGAACCAATCCTTTATTATCAAAATTTATTTTCAACACATGAGCAATACGGTTGAAGAAGAGAACATCTGCTCTACACTAGAGTTAAGAACACGGCTTATATTGCACATAGACAATTGTGTAATGGTGGATACCTTTCAGATAAAGTTGGACTAGCAGGCAGGAAAATATCTGTTGTAAATCGCTGCCAGCCAGCTAGGTTCTCCATTTTCAGCTCAGAGAATAGATAGCTGGATGATAGATACAATCCAATCCACTTTGGTCGATCTTCCAATCTTATTTCTTCTGTTTAGCAGGTAGACGGAGAGATAACATAGTGCCCAGACAATCGCTAATTGCTATGGGTTCTATTTCTGGCATGCTTTGGTGCAGCCTAAAGGCTTCCTTCGTTGGCTTCTGCCAATTGTATGTCTGCTTGCGAAACGGAACCTAATGGAACGGGAATGGACTGAAAGAACTAGTGGGCGAGAAGGAACGGAAGTGGGTCGACTGCTAAGGAGAGAACGGAGTAGCTTTACCATCTGTCTGGGTGGTGCAGCTGGTTATCACGTTAGCCTTTATTCCACTCTCGAACCTCAATCAGGTGGGTGAGGTAGGTGTTGGTAAGGTTGGGGGCGTCGGTGTGTTTGATGAGGTAGCCTCGTGTCAATTAGATTATCCATTGCAACACTCCACGACCGATACATGGTAGTGGAGGCAACTCACAGGCCTTCAACCTGGCAGATCCGTGAGTCCTCAACATTGCTTTTAATTACAATTCACAATTTAATTAATTAATTTAAGGTTCTCGGGATAAATTGATAATAGATTTTAAAAATAAATAATAATACACTAACCAAGCGTGCATGCTTGCCACGCATCTATTTTCAAGGTTGCCCTAAAACACTAAAATAATGACCATGAACGAAAACAAAACCCTACTCTAGCCTTTCGTTACTCATTTCCTCCTAAAAAATTTTCTTTGAGTGATCTCTGCAACTTATCTTCTTCATCAGCCAAAGAGATCTTCACCACTAGGGTGGATCAAACAATCGGGTTTGTCCCTGGACGTAGCCATGAACACGACTCCGCTGCTGGGGAGCGGGAATGGGTCACCAAATGCAGGCGAGGACAGCGCCAGAGCCTGTCGCGGAGGGCGAGCATACAGGGAAGTTAACCATGATGGCGGCGACGAGGAAGGCTTTCTGGGTTTATCTGTAACAACAGTGGAGATTTGAATAGGATTACCTGTCATTAATTTCTTGTGTCATTTAAAGTAGTGGAGTTGTTTCTGTGTGTGATTTAAAGTTGTCTCACCCAACTTCTGAGTTTTCGTAGCATTTGTGTTATCTATAATTTTTAATATAATTGTTTCTCCTACAATTATGTATCTTGGATGTCGTATATTTTAAACAAATTCCTCATTATCCAGTCTGCTCTCGTATCTGGCTATGATGAAATTGTTTCATATTATCTTTTCTTATATTTGGCTATCATGAAATTGTTTTAATTCTAGGGCTAGCAGCCATAGAATCATGAGGGAGCCCTCTATGCTCGTCCGAGAGACAACCGCGGAACAACTAGAGGAACGGTAGAGCGACTGGGTTTACTCGAGGCCGGTTGTTGTCCTCGACATCATATGGAACCTGGCAGTTGTTGTTGTGGCATCAGCAGTGCTTATTCTCAGTAGGAACGAAAACCCTAATATGCCGGTTAGGGTTTGGGTAGTTGGGTCTATTTTTATTACTATATAAAATGTATAAAATGTTTTTATTACTGTTTTTAACCAGATTTTATTCCTTACTGGTGATGGGCAATGCTAGCATCCTACTCCCTCTACGTCTCTGCCCATCCATTCGGTTCCAAGGTCATTCTCACTAACTTTTGCTAGGATGGTTTTATGCCCTTTTTTTTTCATGCATTTTATTTTATTCTATTTTAATTTTTTTTTTGAAGTTTATCATTCAATTTATGAATCATTCTTTGCATTTGAATTTATTGCAATAGTTACTGATGAGTCTTCATGCTCATTACCTGTACATGAAGATGCAAATGAGTTTTTTTTCTTGTGTTTTCAGCTTTCCTTGTAGTTTATGAAAAATACAGTGATTTTCATTTCAAATTTCAGTCACAATGTGTAACAATCTATAGCGATATGGACAGATATATGTAATAGATCATATAACAGCAATCTAGTTTATGTAATAGATATATAAAGGGTTATGTAACAATGATATAAGTACAATCTACAGCCATATTTGTATAGAAGGAAATAAAAAAGGTTATTTTTCTTTGCTCAGTATGCAGCGCTCGGTATCTGTATTCTTTACCATTAATTTGTATGAAGGATATAATTATTAATCACGTATGAGGAGAGGGTGATTCAGTGAATATTTATATTCCAGTGAGCGAGGGTCGAAGCATCTTGTGTGCGCGGGTATAATTATCTACCTCTATACTTAGTGAAGCACATCCCCGTGCTTGACTTAGTACATCTTATGTGCACAGGTTTTCAGTGAAAAGGTTGTGACAGCCAATACTCATAATGAATATAAAGAGGGAGCTCTTTTACACATTTCCTCTCAGCGCAGGCTCTTTGAGACATCAAATCCGGTAGAAGTTTGTATGCTAGGCTCTTGGCCGGTCCAATTTTAGTTCATTTTCTCAATATGGCACTATCGATGATGGGCACATGCATGAGCTTTTGTTGTTCATTCACAGACCGAAATGCTTGATATTGATGGTGTCTTCCTATATGAGTTGACCCTTGTGCTTGAATTTATGCATTGTAATCTATAGAGCATATGCAGAGAAATAATTTCCCATGCGCAGGATTTATTGTTTTATAATAGTAGAATAGGGGTGTAGCTTAAGAAAGGCACATGCTTTGCAGCAGGAGGTCTGGGTTCAAATTGTAGCACCCCATTGAAATATCTTATTTGATTAACAGATCAGATATGTTAGGTGGATTTTGGCCCTTGAGGCCCCAAAGTATAAGAACCGTGCTCTGATACCATTCTGTCAGAGCACTCAGTCCTACCTCTAACAGAAAAAAAAAAAATTCTATTGCAATTTTCAAATTTTTCATTTAAACTTTGTGCAGTAAAAGATAGTTTAATAGAGAAATACCTCGAATTTATTTTTCTCTTGAATCCTGTTGCTCCTGCTCCAGCTCCTGTTCCTGCTTTTCCCTCTCTTGCTTCTGACCTGCTCCTGAGAAAGCCTTATTGCCGGCTCTGATTTTCCACCCTGCCGACCAGCAGGTTTGCTGGCCCTAGGAAACCGACGGGTTTCCTAGCCCCCGAGCCCACGTACCAATAAAATGGACAGCAACCTCCTTCACTCAGAGTACAAATCAGAGTACAAATCTGCCTGGAGTAAATCTCAAAATTTTCTCCCTTCTTCCTCTCTGTTCTTCCGTAAAATTTCTTCACTCCCCGTTCTTCGTAAAAAATTTCTCCCCCGTTCTTCCGTAAAAATTTTCTACCCCATATAATCATTAGTTAATATGGGGCATTACATGAGAGATGTAAGAATGATAAGGATTGGGCACCTAAGAAAAAATAATACACAACTCATAAAACATTAAAAAAAATCCTACATACCAAACAAGTTAGCAAAGCTAGCATATTCGGGCTTGGGGCATCGAATATTTTTGTTCAACACTTGTCGTGAAATCATACATGTATGTGATGGACGGGCCTAAGTTAACTGAATCATTGCAACTCACTGCATATTTGAGTCTCAACACTCTCACTTTCAAAATGAACCAAAATACCAAAAGAAGTTTATTAATGGCTAGATTTGAGAAAGTTCTAGGTGTGAGTAATTAAGGACTTGTGGCTCTAAAATTTGTTGTGTTTTGTACCAGTCCACGATTCAGTGAATCAAAAGTCACGGGTAGGAATTTAAGTTATTTAATGAAAACAATTAATGTTTATAACCTCTATGTCGAAACCGTTTTCCATGCTAATGTAGGCCACTACCCTCTTTATTGTCTTACCAAAATGCATGATAATGATGAAGAAGAACTAAAATTATGGACTTCACCTTCAAAGAATGCCTTGCAATCACATTTGTAAGGAGTGATAAGAAGATCACAAGAATCCAACGTGTCAAATCTCAGTTGATAGTGTTAATCAAAGACTTATATGGTAAATTTAATATAAGACTTACTTATAGTTGTATCTTACTCTTTGCGTCTTGACACATCTAATATTTTATGGTTGTCTTTGCACCTTGACCCAATTCCTATTATAAGGTGAGGATGTGCATGCATAATAATCCTTAAAGAGAAGAGGATGTAAAGACAAGTAAAGACAAGTAAGGATTTATATGTAAAGACAAGGAGGATTTAAAGAGAAGAGGATGTAAATACAAGTAATTTTTATATGTATTTTGGTAGCGATGAGGACAAAAGTTGTGAGAAACCACAAATGTTTGGAAGGACGGAGGGAGATTACATCACGATCATGCCACCCATCAAATTGAAGGCTATTCTTGAGCCAACAATTTTTTTTAAAATTTTATTGATAACCATTGTTTCTCCATATCGCGTGCCCAAGGAAACCTCTCTAAAGCAATGCATAAATTGACTTTTGCACACTTTGTGATCCTAGCTACATGCCATTATTTGTATTTGCATGACATCAAGTGTTCTTTATAGTTGTCGTGAGTCCATGATATTCATGCAAGAAATGAAGTCTTGTAGAGGAGGACTTATCAAATCGACCTTTTAAATTTCATGTTGACAAAAAAAAAGTGGAAATTGGTATCGAGGTTTACATAGGTAGTAGGCACAAATTTTTGAGCTCCTTTCGGGCCTAGTAGTAAACTAATAGTTGTTGTTTTTTGTTATAGTCGTAGATGTTGACAAAATTTCACACTTTAGATTACAGCCCCAAGTGACTCGGGAGTCAGAGTCACATTTCCATGGCTAGTGCCTCATAGTCATCAATCATAAATGACGATCTTACATAACTAAGAAATTAAGCATTGAGTGCATGACATGATTAAATGATTATAATTGATCATATTTTCAATGTTTTACATAATGAGTTGAACTTTATAGCATAGGAATTTCAACATCTTTTGGATGGGTAATTTCAAATGTTGCCCGCCCCCGCCCTTCTTTTTTTATGGCTAATTTCAAATTTGTGATTATTTTATGAGGCCTAAACACATGTATCACTCAGCAATTGGCTTCTGCAACGTAGGTCGCGAAGCTCAAGGGATTGTCCAATGCTAGTTATGGTTTGATTGTGTTGTGCAATAGCTGAGGCTTCTATCAGGCGAGGTTTTTTAACAAGCCAGCTGAGCCACCAATATTTGAGCTCTCCACCTTCGCAATGGCATCAGAATGTAGACCCCACGGCTTTCAAAACCTTCAAAAATGGTAAGAGCTTTCATCATTTTCATGAATTCGTTTTGTCTGGAAAGGCTGGGAAGGGTTCAATTTTGAACGTGAGTAGAAATGCATTGGATTTAATATAGTTCATGCTAGATTAAATTTTTTATTTTTTTATGAGGCCTATACACATGTATCACTCAACAAATGGCTTCTGCAACATAGGTCGCGAAGCTCAAGGGATTGTGCAATGCCGGTTGTGGTTTGTTTGTGTTGTGCAATAGCTGAGGCTTCTATTAGGCGAGGTTTTTCAACAAGACAGCTGAGCCACCAACATTTGAGCTCTCCATCATCGTAATGGCACCAAAATTTAGACCCCGTGACTTTCAAAACCTTCAAAAATGGTAAGAGCTTTCATCATTTTCATGAATTCATTATGTCTGGAAGGGCTGGGAAGGTTTTTCCAATGGGACAAACTACAACTAGGGTTCACGCATAATACTTTAACATATAACAAGCTTACCAATCTTCTTGCTCACTCTGAGGACTTTGAAACCCTGCAGAGGATTTTAGCAGAGATGCTACCTACACGTAGCAATTATTCTGTGAAAACATTTTCCTTTGTCGTAGCCTAGCATGATGATTCAGATATGCTGAATAGATGAAGATCCTACTGCATGAATAATATGGCGAGTAGGATGACCAAGTTTGGCAGGAACCTTATCTATATATATCATATTAATGTCTGGTCTAGAATCTATCAGGGTGGGAAAGATAAAATCTTCATTTTCAATCCTGATTCTGAGAGAGACAGTATATCTTTGGTGCACAATTGCATTTACTTTGAAAGCATCAAAATCAGAAAGTTTAGGGCCTCTTATGTCAGTGAATTTTGACCCTTAATCTCTCGGCTCTTGTTCCTCTATTTCTTCTTCCTCAATTTGGAGGCTTGAATCTGAGCTTTCTGGATCCTATTTAGCTTTCGAGCTTTTCTATTGTGGTTCAGAGTTCCTTGATCTTCTTTTTCAAATTGTTTTGTTCTCTTGCTAGGTCATGTAGTGTTACCGCTTTTTTTGGTATGTCTCTAGCAATGGCATAGTATTTATTTCATAAGAAGGGAGAACTGTTGCAAATAGATTCCAATTTGATTTTGCGTGAAAATCGAACTTCCTTGATCTACTACTAGTGCTTGATCGTTGGTATTCTTTCTCTTTTCTCTTTTGTAGGAATGCTTCTGCAAAGGATTTCTTCATTGTTTCTTTGGCTTGGCCTTCTTCCATTTCTTCTATTTGTCTCATCATCATTGAGGCCTGATTGTTGGTCCTTATCATATTGCATTAGGAAGTGGAGGCCTTATATTCTTGCCCTTGCAAGATATGTAGCATAAACATTATCATCATCTTCATTGGGATTGCTACTGAAATTTTCTTCTGGGATTGAGCGATGGAAATCTTCTGAATCGGAGCATTTATATTGATGGTCCTAACCAGCTTTCAGTATTTGATCAAAATCTGTGCTTTCTTATGATGAAGAATAATTACAGTTTACTTCTTTTGATGAAGAAGATTTTTATGCATTTATGTATCTCCAAAGGATCTGCTTTCTGGGCACTGGGTTTCTCTGTGTCCTTTCTTTCCACACTGCAATGCACATTTATAATTTATAATCATCTCTTTTGGGGACATATGTACCTTCTTTACTCTAGAGAAACCGGTTTGTTCTCTTGGATTTGCTGGGTTTGGGCATTTATTTGCATAATGCCCAAGTGTGCCACATTTGTAGCATTTTGGTTTTGAAGAATACTTCCATCTTAACTTTCCTCCAAACTCGTCCTTGTTTTTCATACTAGTAATTACTCTTACCAGTCTTTGAGGAATACCATTTGCCATATTTTCTAGCCGGTTTCCTCCTTTTTCTATGGTACCTTTCTAGGTCCTTTTTCTTCTTGTATTTCCTGTATCTCTCAGGATATACATACTTGTGATTTCAATTTTTCCTTTTTTCTAACCTTTTGTTCTCTATTTTCTTTGGGGGTAGTATGGTTCTTGCATTCTGTATTGTCTGCATACTCCTGCTTTTCTTCGAAGATATTCTTGAGTAGCTTTGGTGGTTGTCCTACTCATGCATATATCTCCTATACAGCTGAGTATGATGTCATAGTATTCATCCCAACTGTACTCTGTCAAGGATTGTTTACTTAAAGCACTAGTGAAAAATCCTTGGAATTTTTTTGGCAATGCAGAAATGTATTTTTCTTCCAAACTTCCCTATCACTACTTTCTACATCTTGTATTCTGATTACCCAATCTCGGTGAAACAATTCAAAATCTAGGAGGATTTTCATATTTAACAGGAAGTGGGTGTTTTTAGATTTCATATTTTATGTTATTCCTCCCCAGTATTTTATTATTTTTGCATTCATGAAACCTATTAGGATAGACTCTTCAAGTCCCTTTGCATTTTTTGTTTTTTTTTGTTCCCATTTGTTCCATGTTTCCATTGTGATTGTTCTTTGCCACCATTTTTGCAGGGCTCCTGTAAACATTGGTATTATCATTCTACAAGAAGTAGGATCTTTGCCATTGGATACATAATCTCTAAATATAGTAAACATTTTGTGTATCATCTGTTCTATCTTATAAGTACTAGATCCATTAAAGTTCCATTATAGAACTTCTGGTGACCATGGCATTTGGTTAATATTCATTCCATCTTCCAGATCTGGAGTTGGAGGTCTGTGCATATGGTATGGAGTCCTTTCATGGGTTTTCTTACTTGGGAATTATTATCCTCGGTGGTGGGAAGGATTGATTAGACTGCCATTGCCCAGGCTTCTTGGGGTGAATTTGTCTCTCATCCAATCTCAACCTTGCTCCTATTATTTCTTTCTTTTTTGGCTGTTGTTGTTCCAATGGAAGGAGTCGGAAAAACATTTCTTCAGATCTGAAATTTAGAGGTAGTCTAGATATATCTAATTTTTCCTTGGGTTTTGCTTTACCCAAATATTTTTAGTCCTTTTTATTGATTTTACCAGTGATGGTCAGGACTTGCTTGATCTCTATCATTACTTCTTTAAGGGCTTCTTCTACATCTCTGTCATGAGTATGGAGTTGATCTAGTATTGAATGTTCTTGATGATATTCTCCTATGACATCTTTATCAGACCTTTAATATACTCAATCTATGGGGTTGTAGCATATCTAGCAGAATGAATTTGTGAAGATAACCCCCTAAGTGTAGCATTTGTCTAATTTTCTTGTAGATATTCTTCTTTGTTTTCCCCTTTTGGTACTACAAAAGGTACGGCAAAAATTTGTTCTTCACTTTCTTTTCTCTTGATTACAATGGGCTTTTTTACGTGGTAGGACCACAAAGACCGTAGCCTCATCCACAAATACCACAACCAATAAGTAGGCACAAATATTAAATCAGATTTGACTTCTTTTTGTAAGGTCTAACTATATTACAACAAAATTGTTTTGAACATTTTAGTAGTACGGTGATCACAACCATCTTGCATCCTATTATTTCCTGACCAGTGTATAGGTTGAAAATGCCCTGCAAAAAATTTGAAGTGTTCCTCAATATGCTTAGTATAAACCTTCATTTGTTTTCATTTTCCATTACTTTGATGACTGGAAGCTAAGAGAGCCTTGATGCTCGTGCGCCTTTTGAGAATTAATGGTAAAGGACTATTTTGGTTAGTTGTATCAAGATGACGGAGAATCCCATGTTTCATGATAAGTCAAAACACATTGAGATCAGATATCATTTCATCAGAGACATGGTTCAGAAGGGATCTGTAAAGCTCAAGTATGTTCCCAGAGGAACAAGTAGCAGATGTAATATTGACTACGCCTCTGACTTGTGTAAAGTTTGAATACTTTTGAGACAAGCTTGGTGTAGTCTGAAAGGACCTCTCTAGAAAGAGGGAGTGACAGTAGTTGGATGATGGATGCAGTGTTGAGTAGCTCAGTCTAGACGAGGGTATGTCTGGATAGGCTTGTTTGGCCCGAAAGGGTGTAAGCTAGATAAGGCATGTCGATTCCATGGGTATTAGTATGTCTAACTAGGCTTGTTTGGCTCGAAAGAGGTAGTAAGTTAGAAAAAATGCCCAGGTGGATCTACCAAAGAACTCACCGTGATGCTGCTTCGAGACGTTGAAGGGAAAGATGTATCCTCATTATTTCTATACTATTGGTTATTGATTATTGTTGATTGTCGATGATTGCTGATATGTTTAGACGATTGTTGCAGTATTGTTATACTAATGATTGCTGAGATGTTGTTGTTCAATATTGTTGTGATGTTTGTTTTCTTCAGTATTGATGTTTGATCAGTTGATTGATTGAGTTCATATCAGGGATGATACACCAATGACTACCGATATGTGTTATCTTAGTATTCTTATACTGATGATGGTATCGATGTTCCAACATCTCTATGCCGGTAATGCAGATGCTTATCTAGCATTAGCTGTTGT
>LPNX010222559.1:25069-38118 GCA_001517045.1 Pseudotsuga menziesii | reverse complement strand
TCCATATTTTGATGCAAGGGTTCTTTCTTTCATAGTCCTCATTGGATGTACTTTAAGTCTATGCAGAGATTTCTCACGAAATTAGTAAACTAGTATGGTTTATGTACTAGATGATTGAAGTAAAGGAATCCCACTTGTTCCTCACTTTGGACCAAGTCTATTAGAGAAGACCGTTATTGTAAGGAATGTGAGGGAGGTTGCATTGGAGGAGCAACTCGTGGAATTTGCTACATCAATAAACGAGGATTCCAATCAACCGGGAGTAATTGCAGAGTGCATAGAAGCCTTTTTGTTGCAATAAGATGTACACCACAATTGATACATTCTCTTTATCTTCATTGGATCGTCATCATTATCATCATCACTCAATAATTCATATGTATAGCAACCTCTTCAACATTTAGAATTGTAATTTGCTAACTAGTGTTTTTATGTAAGTTCTCATGCATATTTGATACATGCTTTTGTTCTATAAGTATCAAACTCAAGTGTAGTTGAATTGCATTGTACTTGGGTGCATTCTTGGCCTAGACCAACAACCTTTTCTTTTAAGTTTGAATCTTCTGAAATAGTGATTGTAAAGGGAAGAGTTGCAAGAAGCCCTTACTCTTATTGAGTCTTGGTCCTACCTTCACAAGGAGGTATCAAAGTGTCATGACCATGTCTAATATAGAAGAAACATTAGAGTTGTTGAATACTCTAGAACAAACAATTGTATAAAACTCAATCACAATTAACAAATATACACTCCAAACTGTCATTAATCAGCTGTAGAATTTGAAAGCCAAAGAGGAGGATGTACAATGCAGGAATCAATATTCTAAACTGGTGCTTGCCAAAATAACTCTTTATTTGAATATGATTCCTATCAGCTTCCAGAAAATACTTAAATCATGCCAAATGTACTACCTCTTCAAAGTCTTGGATGCCAACAATTTGATCGAGTTGGCCATATGAAAGATTAGTGTTTTGATCTTCGTCCAAGTGTCAAAATTATGGGAAAGGTAACAATCATTCTGCATATCAGTGTGTGAAGCTGAAGAAACCTACAAGAGTGAAACTTGCAGCAGAATATTGTATTACTTCTTACTTTGTACCTAACATGGAGGAACATGTTGTCAGGATTCAAGTTTTGAAGTCTTGTCCCTTTGACAACAAACACTCACAACCTTACTCAAGTAATTCACATCAAGCGAGTATGAGCCATCACTACAACAAAAACTGGATTTAGCGTCTCTTTTTGCATCCTTTGTTGCGTCTAGACCATCTTTCAGTGTATTTTTCTTCATTTTTTGGACAAAATGGTGCAATTTCACAGGTTGGTGCTATTTTAGGCGTTTTTTGCTTCCTTTTTCTAAATCTGGCGCAAATTACGATGTAATTTGCACTGGGTTTTGCACCTGGTTATGTGCCAGGTTTTGCATCAGGTTTTGCGATAGGTTTTAAGCCTAGTATTGCACCTAATTTTGTTCCTAGTTTGTACATCTACTCTTGTTGCGCCCCCTTTTACGCCCATGTTTTCCTCAACGTTTACACCCTTGTTTTCATCCACTTTTGCATCCTTTTTTACATCGACTTTTGCATCCCCTTCTACTTATTTTTTTGCATCCCTTCATGCGCCAAGTTTTGCATCAAAGTTTACATCCTGTTTTGAGTCTAGTTTTGCATCTCGTTTTGTTTCAGCCATTTTTGCATCCACTTTTGCATCCATTTTTTCGTCCACTTTTGCACCCACGTTTTCATCCATTTTTGCATCCCATTTTGCATCCATGTTTACGTCTTTTTTTGCATCTACTATTGCATCCACTTTTGTCATGTCCCAATTCACACCCATTTTTGCGCTTACTTTTACAACCACTTTTGCTTCAAATTTTGCATCCACGTTTGCATCTTTTTTTGCATCCAATTTTACATCAATTATTGCATCCATTTTTTCATCCACTTTTGCATCGGGTTTTGTGTTGGGTGTTACGACTACTTTTGCATCTAGTTTTGCATCTACTTTTGTTGCATCCACTTTCGCATCCAATTTTGTATCCAATTTTACATCCATGGTTGTATCCACTTTTGCGCCAATTTTTTCATCATGTTTTGCTTCCATGATTGCATCATTTTTTGCATCCACTTTTGCATCACCTTTTGCATCCATTTTTTGTGCACCCCATTATGCGCCCACTTTTGCTCCAAGATACAAGGGCTTGGGTCTTGGAGCCTTCTCCTTCAATTGGGATGGAATTTCAGCATATCATGGAAGTCCCACTACACTCTTCTTCCACTCTGGCCATGAGGAATGATCGATACCATAAAAAACAATCTTCTTATTAAAATAAAATTGATTATCTATTATGAGGCATGACTTGTTTTGTGTAACAGACCATTGATCATAGTACTGCAATACTACCATTTTACTATTTAATTTCATTTAAATGTAGTTGCATGTAGCTCCAATAGCTCATGTAGCAAACTTCAGTAATATGGTGAGGAATAGATAATTGCTATGCTCATGTCACCACATCATCATTTCTGCCAAATGAAGAACCTAGAGAGCAAAGATGAGAATCGTTCTTCCTGTTTCAAAGAGTACTTTCCCAGTATAGAAATGCAATCATGTGTTTTCCAAAAAATGTCAAGTCCATTTCAATCATGCAAACGTTTATTAAATGTGGGTTTCTGTTCAAACCTGTTCTCACCATGTTTCCATCCCAAAGGCATGAGCACTTACAAAATAGCTCAATAACAGCATAAGCAAACTTCAATTATCATGGCTTTGGGGCATAAGCTTTCTATCTTCAAGATGTTCCAAAACAATGTAAATTGAGTATAAGAGTTCAATTGTGATCAGTTGACTATATTTCTACTGCCTGCTCATGAGGTCTTCGAACAGATTAGATTGACTATGAATCATTACTCAACATTAAATGTGCAATTCTTCTAAACATTACCATGTGCTAGCTGATTCAATAGGAGTGATATCTTAGCTTGTACATTCTGTAAGTTATTTTTTGTTTACTGAATCCAAAGCACTTCAATCAAGACTGATGTAAACATTATAAAAAAGTTACAAAAACTGTGGACCTGGGCAGGACACCATACAGACTAGTTAAGACATTGTTCCCTTTCAAAGAGGAAATTCAAGTGCAAATTCCAAAAGAAAGATCCCTGATTTAACCTTCACATGCCCATTTACTGAACCATCCAATCCAAGAATTTAAAGATAGCTTACTCCACATGGAATATCATTACGCAAACAGCTGAGAAAAGTCATTATAAAAAAAATCAGATTTATTATGGTTGTCATTGTTCATGGTGATGATTTTATATGCTCAAGCATATTTTTTGGTCTGAGTTTGACATTGGATTGCAAAATTAACAGTTTATGGGATATTTGATTCCACTGTTTAAAGACTAAGACTAGTTCTTGGAATGGTGAAGGAGGGGTTAATAATTACTAATTAAACAATCCCAATTTGAACATGGGCATCAATCTACATTGGCTCATGTATTATATCTTGTGCATTTGACATAACTACTAAAGTGAGATATAAAGGGCTAAAAGCAGTACCCATGACATCTTACCTCAAAATTGTTTTAGTACCGTTATCTCAGAACTGTTAATTATAGTTCTTTTTACATAGGCTCTGCCAAAACAACAAGCCATTGTTTATTTGACTGATTCATTACCTATATTACAATGTCATTATTTCTACTAAAAAAACAAATAGACTGTCCAGTATGAAGTGCACGCAATTATGGTCAGAGGTCTTGATCCTATGTGCAGCAGCAGCATTAGAGGAAAGAGAAATCATGTATAAGAGCAGTGAGCGATAACAACGTAATGCCAGCATCGAACTTTTGAAGAATTAACAGGTGAAAATAATCAGAAATGGAATATTGCGAGGACTGAAAAAAAAAACCATTAGGATGCAAGACAGGTAGCCTCTAGGTGTACTTAATCATAAAGCACAATGGCCTAGAAAAAATGTGTGTGCATATAATGAAAAGAACAGAAGATGGAAGGCACACAATAGTTACCTGACGATAGTTCGACAAAATTGGGGAGGGGAAAAGTGACTCTCACTCCGACAACAAATATAAAAATCAATAAATTTGAAATATCTATATCTGCTACAAACTCTAAATACAAAAAATCCTAGAATGTGGCCAGTACCTATCCACACTGAGTAGATATACACATGTAGAGGTCTTATTACAGCCATCCTTTAGCGAAAGCCTAATTAATATAGCCTAAATAAAGGAATCGAATGGATATGATCTGATCGACCAAACTGAACTGTAGGGATATTAAATAATTCGTTAAATTTTCCACAAATCCGCACAATCCCTTTGTTATTGGACCTACAAGAAAGGTAAGAACAGCCTGTGTTGGCAATCATAGAACCGAGCCCATCAGGAATTTTAGTCAGTGGCAATTGCAAAATTGACTCACATCTCATACCATCATATCAATTCATGTTTGCCTTTCTATCATGCAATTCTGATTGCAAAATATGAATGTTAAGTCTTCCCAAGGAGTGCATCATGTATTTGCCAACATTAATAAGCTGGCCAATATTTTGTGATTGAATTTAATCTACTCTGTCGTTCATCTATACTACAAATTTTCTGAACCCAAATGGTCATCCATTCATCAAAAAATAGAGACAATCTGGACACATAGAACAGGGCATCCACGCTTCTCTCAAATTAGATATTCCCTTCTAAACGGAAACATGGTAGGGTAAACCTTGGGTGGATAAAGGCACACTTACATTTCTCAACCTAATCTAAGCATAAGGTAATTCTTGGAGGATTCTAGAATTTCCCAGGTCTCCAGATGTGCGAACCAATTATTGTTAAGTTGTGCATTGGTGATTTCTATGTGCAAGTGACAGCGTCAAATTAACCCCAAAACCATTGAACACTATTGGCAAAGCAATATACCATTGATAGCAAAAAGGAAGAAGGCTTCAAAGACTCCATGACAAAGTCCACCTTCAAACTTCCTCCCTCGGGGTCCTCTAATGGTAAACTGCCACTAAAATATATTATCTAAGAAACAAAGACAAAAGAACATTGAAAAACCACCATATATATCTATTTAAAAAAAGGTATAAGAAAAAATTGCCCCCAAAAGAATACTAAATGATTTTATAATCCAACTTTTTTTTCTAAAAATTTCTGACCTTACACCCTCGTTTGAACATACCCACGACCAATTATAAAACGAATCCAACTTTTTTTTCTCAAAATTTCTGGCCTTACACCCTCGTTTGAACATACCCACGACCAATTATAAAACGAATCCAACTTTTTTTTCTCAAAATTTCTGGCCTTACACCCTCGTTTGAACATACCCACAACCAATTATAAAAATTAAATTGCATGACTGAACAAAAAACTCAATGGGTACCACGGGATCTCTAATTTTCCTCTACGAAAAGGGGGAATGTAGATCAGTCCCTCTTATGAAGAGGAAGTCTAATGTAATGGTCGGTGGAATTTTTCTGCATTTCCTTCACTTTTAGAAGAAATCTTTGTGGAAATTGATAAAGAAAATTGCAGCTGGAGAGAAATGGAGACTGGGATAATGAAAGAAGGGAAGCCATCTGGAGGAGTATGGTCTAGAAGCAAGTAGTGACTTTGCAGGAAGAAATAGAAGAGGATCCTGACTGAAAGGTAAACCCTCTTATCCTGAGAATAACAATGGCATATCTATCAACTAGCGTGAACATTTTGAAGCGCCAGTAAGCAAGAAAGGTTATGCACTCACAGGGAAGAAATCAATATAGAGGTGAACATTGTGAAGGGCCAGTAAGCAAGAAAGGCTCTGCATTCATGGGGAAGAAATCAATAGAGGTGTGTTAAACTTAGAGACAAGGTTAAAAATGCCCTGAGTAGTCTTATGAGTACTAATTATTACAGCACCAGCTAAAATGTAGGCATAAGAAATTCTCAACTCAGTTATTAACTAAATTAACTGGTTGCATTATGCCACATTTAATTAAATTATTAATTTACAATTCATTTTGTTAATAATTTATACAAATAAAGTTATTAACAAGAAACATATATTTTCAAAAAATACACTTTATAATTAGAAAAAATACCACTTTACAATATAATAAATAAAAAATAAAGATTAAAAAATATGGAGCATAACAGAGAACAAAATTATCGAATTGATAAACTTGAAATTTCTTCACTTACAAATCTCTATAGGTATCAAAATTATTCTCCTTCTTCTCTGCAAAAATTATATGCAAATCATTAAAACTTCTAGTATCAAAATTATACTTATTTTTTAGCTTGATCGATCTCCAACAACTCAAGGTCTTGAAGACATTTAGAACTGTAGGAGGTTTGCCTGTAATTACGAAAAAAACATATGGACCTACGACAAGTTCGCAGAAGAGCACAAAAAAGATAACAGGTTTCATGGCTTGCCAATCTGATTCCAGGTATATCAATCGCACAAAGAACGAGGACTACACATACAAAAAATCTAAAAATGAAAACATAATAAGCGAGGCCTCTCGCTCTCCCCTGCCTTTTAATTCCAGCCCTTGTTTCCGCAGTCTTTCAAAAATGAAAACATAATAAGCGAGGCATGTCGCTCTCCCCTGCCTTTTAATTCCAGCCCTTATTTCCGCAGTCTTTCAAATTCGGGCCTAAAAATTTGTGCCACCTGATTTATCAATATCTATTTAAAGTTAGACTCTCTGCTAACAACTTCTAAGCTATACTGCATTTCTAACGCAAAAAATGGAACAGAGTTACCTGGGTTTGGCTATACTGCATTTATGAAACATAAGAGCCAAAAAAACTAGGATGTAATGCATTTCTGACCCACATAATGTTCCAGAGCCACAAAATGGAACAGAGCTTTCTAGGTTTGGCTAAAGTGCTCTTATGAAACATAAGAGCCAAAACATGGAACATAATTAAGAGCTTACTGGGTTTGGTTAGAGTGCATTTATGAAACATATAACGCTACAGTGCTAGAAACTGGAAAGTGGACTCATACCTTTGACCCAAATAGATAAACGAGATTCTTCTTGATCAAGATCCCCTCGTTGGCATCCAGAAACTCGCGAAATTGGGCAGTATCTTCATTCGGCTACGCCACCACTCCCTCTTCTCTACACAGTTTCAAGAAATCAGCGTAGGTCATCACCTTGGGGCCGTCCTCCACCCTTTTGTTAACTATCATTCTCGGTAGTTTTCTTCTGTCACACGGTGGGGACGTTGCGAAGAAATACTGGCAATTAGTGAGAGAAGGTGGGGACGCCTGCATTGGAGGTGGATTATAACTTTGAAAGAAAGGATGGATTGAAGGCGGAACATAGCTATGACGACGTCGCCATAGCGTGCTTCTCAGAGCATTACAAGCGACGGATGAAAATGCTAGAGCTCTTGCCATGGAGTTTAGGGCTTCTCCATTGCGTCAGTTGAAGCAATTAGGGAGCAATTAGAGCTTAAATCAGGGAGCTTCGATTGCCATGCCCATTATGAAGAAGAGGTTCAGAACCAAGTTCACGCAGGAGCAGAAGGAAAAAATGTGCAGTTTTGTAGAGAAGGGCGCGGGCAGAAATTTGGAATAAAATAACCCTAAACATATTGGATATTTATATACTTAAAAAAAAACCTTTATTAACCCTAATATACCACCAATATATTGACTTTAAATTTTTTAATTTTTAACCACCCCAATATTAAACGGACGTGATATCATATTGGTCCCTAGGTGACGCCCCCGTGCAAAGCAGTCATTGACTCATTGGTGGACGAGATGAAATCTGCAGAATCAGATCCCGATTCTGATTCTAAATCCAATGTCACAATCATAGACTAAGGGAAGCAAATCATTGATGCAGAACCCACCATCACTATTATTACCACACAGATTCAACTAGAGGAGCCTGAAGAGTCAGAGGCAAAGGAGCACCTATTCCACTCGTAGATGTGGGTGGAGGGAATGCCACTACATTTTTGTTGTTGACAACGAAAACCAAAAGAACTTGATCTCAGCAGAAGTCATCAAGAGATTGGAGCTTCCAACAACACCACACACGCAAGCCTACAACATAGGTTAGCTAAGCCAAGGATGAGGTACCTGCATTGCTCAATAATGTTGCTTACCATACAACATCAAGCCTTTCAAAGACGAGATACTATGTGATGTGGCCCCACTTGAATTTTGTGATGTTCTTTTAGGACAACCATATATGTTTAAGTGTCATGTTGTATATGAGTCATGGCCTCGCAGTGTCATGATCACTTTGGGAGGACAACTCTATCGAATACCAGAGACAATTGCACCTGCGATAATCTCGCAGGGTAGGAAGATAAGATCCCACACTAGGAAATTGTCCCTCTTCACAATTTCCTATGAAGAAGAACATAAGATCACAGAGACCTCCACATTCTCTACACAGGGTCCCTCTACTCAAGAGAAATAGGAAGATCACAAAGTTAGTGTTCCCTCATCCATTTGAGTACCTCTACAGTGCAAGACCACACATTCAAAGTGCTTTTCTAGAAACAAATCATCCATACCATTTCAGACAAAGGATAAAATGACAACTATAATTGTTCAACAACTCTAGCGCATCCATTAACAACAATTAAATCCCTCTGAAGATGTCAAAGAAAGGCAGCCTTTTCACATCACCAAATGCGACACTAGGAGCTCAACTCAACGCATAGTTGGAGAATTGATAAGGGATTTAATGCAATGGAGACCATTGATTTCTAAGGGGAAAGGATTGATCCAGATAGATATTGGTGGCCACCCTCCTATTGCACTTGCTCAAAACAATTATCCATTGTGGCAGTTTCCTAGTTCTTTTTCTACGATTTTTTGGGACCAAAACTTCTGGGGTAGTTTTAAGGCCCTAAACGACATTTTTTTGGCGATTCAGGGGGCCAAATGGTTTCCAACAACATGCATTGGCCTCGGCCAGAATATGTAAATCTTGGGTAGACATTTCCAATGGGCTATAGAGAACCCAAATCAAAGATCGTATGCAAAATTTATGGCCCGGGGAAGTTGATTGTTAAACTAACCACCTTGGGGCTGCAAACTTTATGAAGATTCATATTCTAGGGTTATGTTTTGGACCTTTAGGGTTATCTCCCTCATTCTTATTATAAATAAGCCATTTTGGCCTCATTTTGTATTCATCTTGGCACATATGAGCGTAGCATCCACATCTATTCGGAGAGATAGCTACCACCATTCTAGATGTTGTATTTACACTTTGTTCTATTCTTCCATGTAATAGAATACATGTTTTTTGTATCTCTATTTCCATTGCAATATGTCGGTGCTTATGGTTCTGTATATGTTCTTTCATTTTGTTCTCACATAAATCCGGATGAGTTGAATGCTTAATAAACCTAATTTCATGCACCATATATCTAACAGGCCTTGAGTAGAATCAATATGGGGAAATGTAACACTGTAATGGAGGATCCGTAGTAAGAAATGAGAGTTTATTTCATTCTACAACAACCTGTAGCAACAATGTCTTTTAGAATTGATCTGTAGTATACATATTCAATTTCATTCATCAGAAATGAATTTTGTGTAGGATGTCTCTCTCGACCAAGGATTCTCTTGCATCAAACACCCCATGTTGAAAATCCAACATCCTTGCTCAAAATGAAGATGGAGAACATGTGCAGATTGGACATCCTCCTCTTCCCATTTCTAGTGCAAACATCAACAACATCTCCTTTAATGTTCTGAATAAAAAATTATCTGCATCTTCCCCACTCTTATGCAACTCTTCTCTTTTGTTAATCTTATGGGAATTCATTGGCTTACTATCCTCTTCCTTGGACATCATGTTTATCATCTATTATACCAACTGCAAAAACAAGCCATTCTTCTCTATGTTTGCTTCATGGTTTAAGGTATTCTACGTAGCCACTTCTTCCACACTATCTATTGCATTACCTACAAGCACACAACTACACAAAGCACTATGGTAATAACAAACTCCCATATATTGTTCCTTTGAGTCTACCTTTGTTGTAGCACCCACAAGTTTATATTCTTCAACCAATTGTTGTTCCATGCCCTTCACATAGGACAAAATCATTACTTTATCTTCCTTCTCCACTTGTTTATCTAAAGGATGCAAACTAAATTTCTTCCCATCTCAAACCGATAGGTGGGTTTTCTTTCGTCATGCATAACCCCTCTATAATACTGCCAAGGCCTTCCCAATAAAATGTGGCATGCATCCATGGGAAAAATATTAAATAAAATGCTATCACTATAGGTCCCAATATTGAAAGTAATCAAGCACTATTCTCTCACAACCACCCTTTTTCCAGTTTGTAACCATGACACTCTATATGCTTCTCGGTTATGGGTATGCTTTAAATTTAATTTGTTAACAACCTCAATAGACACCAAATTTTCAAAACTACCACCATCAATTATTAAATTACAACACTTACCCTCTATTTTGCACTTTGTTATGAAGAGCGTCTTTTTCTATTGGGGTTCTCTTTCATCCTCCTTCTTGGATTGCATTAATATATTCCTCATCATCAAATTTTACCCTTGATCTAGCTGCAACATACTCACCTCATTATCTACTAATGTTGGTTCATCTTCAACAAGATGATTTCTCCCTTCCTGCCTTCTTCCATCCTTCACAAGTTTTGGACATTCAAAGGCCTTATGGCCTTGTGCCCAGCATATGAAGCATATTCCTTCAAATTTTCCACCTCTACCTCTTCCTCTTAATGATCAACCTCGTCCTCTATAAAAGTCAAATCCTCTTCCAGCAGGATGGTCCTATAGTACTAAAATTGCTTTCATCTATTTCAACTTTCTTTTCTTTCTAATTCCCTCGTCCATATCATGAATATTTCTTCACATTTTTTGTCTCCTTAAAAGTGTCTCTTCAATTCTCAAGGATTATTGATAAGTCTCTACCACTAAATAAAAATTCAAAATAGTAAACTCATCTTGGATTGCATAACTTAAACCATTCACATATCTAGCAATAGATTTTGCACACTCTTCATTCTATACAGATTTTATAGAAAACCTGTAAAATTCCCCAGTGTATTCCTTACTAACATATTCATCTACTTCAAATTTTGCAACATTCTCAACAAATCCAAGGCATAATGTGCAGGGAAAAATTTATGTTTCATATATGATACCATCCTATTCGAGGTTTTAATTATCTCTCTACCACCACATTCTCTATTCAACTATGAACTTGTCCCACCATAAAGAATAATTACTTCTTAATTTAGTACTAGCAAATCTAACCCTCATAGGATCTGTAATTCGCTCAAACTCAAAGTACTTCTCTATTTCCCCTATCCAAACTATTAATTCCATAGGATTTAAACTTCTAGAATAGATAGGAGTATTAAGTCTAGGTTTACCTCTAATACTGCTAATGGTTTTGATCATTCTATCTTCCACTATCATATCCTGTGGTTCTTCTCTTGTAAGTAATTTTTTTGCTTCATCATCACTATTGTCTTGCACTCCATGTTTAATACATCTCCTCTGGTTTTCCTCTACCTCTATGGAATCCATTCTGGGAATAATTTTCCTCATTCTGTAACATCAATGTTCTATAGCACCGATCTCTAGCATTGATCTGTAGTATCCACATTCAATTTTATTCAACAAAAATGAAATTTATGTACGATAGCTCTCTCGACTAGGGGTGCTCCTGCATTACTCTCTCCCTAAGTTTAGAATTAGTTGGATCTCACAAGACCTAAGATATAGATATATATTTGTATAAATTTGAATGTAATACAAGTGTGTGAAGTTATTTTGTGTGTAACAATGGTTTCTCTCGGAATTTTTGATTTGGTATGAGAGTCAGTCCTAGCTTAACTCCCTTACGAGAGTTCCGGGAAGATGAGAGAGATATACGGATATTTTTGTTGTAAGATATTAGAGTAGATTACTATGTGTTTTTATGTGTGTATGTGAGCGTATTAGTCTCCTTTCATGAAAGAGAACAATGTTGCTCGAGCCTTAGGAGCTGTGAAAAATGTTGTGGATGCATTGGGCTACACACACTTTTGTAAGCCATCGGCCGATACTGACATCATTGATCCCTTTCTCGTGGATTGAAAAGAGCTTGTGCATGCTACTACCACTGTTTTATTGATGCGTTTACTATTTGAGGACCCATGAGTAAGGCATGTAAATACATGGAATAGTTGCTAATGAGAAGGAGCTGAGTTGAGATGGGAAGAGTGCTAAAGAAAATACTTACGTTAGAAAATTTGTTTTTGGGTTTGTTGGAGATTGTTGAGATATTCTCTCAACCTCTCTTCCTTAAGTATAGAATTAACAAGATTTCATAATATTTGAGACATCTCTATATAATTAGCAAGATCTCATAATATTTGAGACATCTCTATATATTTGTATAAATTTTAATGTAATACAAGTGTGTACGATTATTATGTGTGTAAGAATGGTTTCTCTCCAATCTTTTTATTCTGCTTCATTTTACTAGATTCCCCTCATCACACAAATCCAAATACAAGTTAAAATTTTAAAATTATTTTCTTATAAAAATTGGATTAATATAAATCTTTAAATGCTACATTTAATAATAGCTGGATTGCTTTCTAACTTTTTACACAAAAGCGTATAAATTAGCACAACCACTTAATTAGTGGTTGGTCAAGGTAAGGCTGCAAGTTAAGTACCACTAAATTATAAGTTGTCTATGCCTCAACTTAGTCCACCCCAAATTATAGGTTATGTTATCCATTTATCAATCATGGCTTATTTTTTATATTTTCACATTCTTCTAGTTATATAGTTACAAATTATCCATGCATAAGCTACTAGTTCTTTTTTATATTCGTTTTTTTTTTTGTCTAAAATCAATTTGATATCCTTATCCATAAATAAAAAAGTATAGATAATAATCAACCTGAAAATTCTAAAACCAACTATAACATAATAAATTCAAACTTGTTTTTGTTTATAAAATGTAATTTAATAAATATAAACAATTTTATTTTATTTTAAATACCAT
>LPNX010222559.1:9717-22832 GCA_001517045.1 Pseudotsuga menziesii | reverse complement strand
AAATGAACTGCCAGTTCACTTGGAAAACAAATAGGTGGGAATTTTACCGTTACAACAGAATCGCGAGCAGCAATTGCCAAAATGTCTGCACAGGACACAACACCGGTGCAAGCCTTCTCCAGCTTCCTTTTAATTTTATCAACGACTCCGAAACCCCTCGCGGAATGATTATTGGGCTTTGCCGTCTTTTCGCCTGTAAAAGTAGAGGTATCGTCCAGTAGAAGAGACCCGTCACAACCCTGCAAGAGAAGAGCTAGCCCTAATTAGGTTTAGTAATGAACATAACATGAGAGCTAATTTCCATTGTATATTAAGTTGTATGATCCAAATCTCACAACGCTACAAGCTAAAACTTTGATGAAACAAATACATTGACGAAACAGTCGTGAAAATGGAGCCGAAGCAACGAAGCTCCAATTCGAGGCTGCTTTGAAATTGCTTGAATTACAGTAGATTTGACTATGGATAAAGCCCGAGGACAGGTTTTATCATAAAAATATGGGCTGAGATTTCCATAAGCAGAAGTTAAAAATAAAAGTAGACAGCAAGCCCATATCTTAGCTATAGAAGTCATGTTTCTCAGAGAGACAGAAATAAAGGGGTTGATCTAAATGCAATGATACTATAACTGTCGGTGGAATGCAAGGTATATTCAAAAAAAATCTCGTGACGAATCACGAACAGTGCCCTACTCCTGAGAAAGTCCGGCTACTGCATGTACATGACTCCTAGTGGGTCAGAATTTAATGTAATGAAAAAAAAATAACTGAAAAGTTTGTCTAATCAAACACTAAAGAGAGCCTGGACGGTGGGCATAAAGTATTTTATCGTGGATCATGCCGACATATAGAAACATTTGGCAAAGTCAGTCAAACGTGCCTTTACCGTAATGCATTTGCAGTCAGTTTCCTACATTCTGGTTCCACCACACCATAACAATGGCTCGATCCTAAGCTGTACAGTGTACACTATATCAAATACTTTCCATATTTATTTTTTTTGGATGTACAATAAAAGCTATACCATTAATTAAAGTAATATAAAACACATCTCAAATATTTTCCATTAATTAAAATAACATGAAACACATCTGATTACAAACCAAAACCAAGAATCTGACCAAAATATCACCATTAATTAAAGTAATATAAAATATATATGATTACAAACTAACACTAAGAATCTGACCAAAATATCAATTCAAAGTATATACCAAAAAATACCGAGACAAAATTTATAACATTTTAAAGCATCATCTTAGGATGTGGATCCTCAAGAGATCAAAGAAACAAAAGTGGGTTAGAGGGCTATATGAAACCTAAAAGGAGCAAATTTAATATGTTATAACTGGAATATCTTTATCTGATTTATCTGCCTATTTTTTAAAAGTTTATTGATTGTGTAATTTTTTTTGGCCATTAAATATATATATAATTACAGCCTTGACATTGGATTATTATGGGAATCAATGGCCTTGCTTAGGCCTTGAGTAATGGATTCCAAGTTAACAAACAATTGGTGCTATTACTTATACATTTATTAAATACAATGTATACATAGTAGTGCAATATCATTATATCTTATATTCAATTGGTTTAAAGATTAGTTAGGCTTTAATCTATTGTTAATTGTATAAATAGATAAATAACAATCTCTAAAAACCTATGTTGAGTGGGGATTTGTCCCCCCCAAAATTTCTTGTGTTTCTTGCGTTCAAAGGACTTTGGAACTCCTCAAAAACGTCCCCAATTCATCGAAGACTTTTTTAGGGACTTGGGGACTTCTGAGTTGTACATTAAATGTACCCATCAAAATCAGGGACTTCTCACAATTGACCTGCACAATTTAAATTAAAAAAAAAATTAAAAATTAAAAACCTAACATAACCCTCCCTCTATTCCTTTAACCCGCAACCCCCTCCGAGTCTCTCTTCTCTATCCTATATTCTCTAAGGTTCTACCCATCATTATGAACGCATCACTACTTGCTAGGTCGACTCTCGTCTATAGTTCCATGGGCGGCTCCCCTATTTGTGGCTCCCTTACCTACAATCCCATGAAGACCACACCTCGGGCCCCCCTCTCAAATCTCAAGCTCTCGACACATGCTCAAAGTCTAAGTTCATGGCTCAACATATGCTCACACTCACAATGAGTTTTCCTCCTCTGAGGCACAACATGCTGCACAAAGGTATTTCATATTTGATATCTCACATTTTATTTTTTTGAGTAGCAATCTCAACACATGCTATTATAGTTTTATAACATTTTAATTTAGTATTTACAAATGCAAAGTACAAATATAAATTTATTTGTTTTTTAAATTTCTAAATGATTCATTGTGTTCATGTATACACGGTTGTAAATTTTTTAAATTTTGATTATTGTTTTAACTTTTAAGTTATTCTTAATAATTAACTTAGAAGTTATAACTATTTAAATTTTTTATTAAGTATTAAAAGTCATAACTATTTAAAATTTTCAATTTTAGATCTTAATCATGTATCTTGAGTCTTAACTTATTTAATTTTAACAATGTACAAAGATAACTCGAGAATAGTTACAATACTTTATATTTTCTTTTATAATTAATTCTACTTTTTATTTCAGTACAGGTCTATGTCTCTGGATCAAATCATCGGATGGCTATGCAAGAGCCTCACTGGATGTCCCTATGGGGAAGCTCGGTGGGTTAGCTCAAATGATTGAGAATTGTTTATGTTAACAAAAGGTCTGGATATCAAATTATGCCAAGGCTTCACTCAATGTCCCCATTAGACTAGGCCGTCAAAACCAAAAATTTACCTTAAATACCATCCTAAAACAAATAAAAAAAATACCTAAAAATTTCCAAATAAATTTCCAAATCATTTTATCTTATTCCAGAATCCATTCCAATATCAACCCAACTTACCAAAATATATATTCCATCTAAACGTTAAATTATTGGGAGTCGGGACCCATGACCATACCCATAATGATCATATAAACAATGAACCAAAAAAATCAGTAGAGAGTGACAAGTTACAACCTTGACTCATTCTAAAAGGACTAAACTCGTAGCACATTATCAACCCCCCATTTAATAATTTATTATTCTGTACTTGTTATTGGTTTTTTAACTTATTATTCTGTACCTTTGATTCGATTTTTATTTTTTCTCTCGTACCTTCATAAGTTACGTGAATTCATTGTTACGTGCCCTTCTTTGATGAGTGAACTATGACAATAGCTGTCTGCCACCAAGAAGAAGCGTATGCAACACGATATATCAAAATTCGTTCAGATTCGTACATATAAGGTCGGCTGTTCGATTGGAACTTGCGTTCACTTTACTTATTTTACAATTATTAGTTTCAATTTTTAATAAGCTATCATTATTGTCGAATGCTCCAGTAGAAATTTTCTTAAAATTATTTAACTTATTTTATAGTAATATTAGTTTCAAGTTTTATAACTTAGTTATCTCTATTGTCGGATGTTCGAGTAGAAATTTCATTAAAAATATTTAACCTATTTTATAATTATTACTTTCAAGTTTTAATAAACTTAATGGTTTATTACTTACTTGAAAGGAAAGTTAAAAATGTTCACCGAGAAATGTAAACGAAGGAAACGAAATTGTCTTAATAAAGCATCTTACGCTCTAGTACAAATACTAGCATTTGCACTTGGAGGTGCAAAGGAATGTGGGTAAACATATTTATAATTTTGTCATCTTTTCATAATACATTTATTTTTATGAAACTTAATTTTTTTTTGTGTTATTATTTCTTTTTCTGTTCTTTATTTATCATTTTTAACTCTGTTTAAATTTATTAGTCACGACCTTCCGCCTTTGTCTTTCTGCAACATCATTTTCGCATGTTTCTTTCCGCAAAGTGTCTTTCCACATTTATCTTTCTGCAATCACCTTTCTCCAATTATATTTCCGCAATTACTTTTCCACAATTATCTTTCCGCAATTGCGGGTTGTGGATTGCGGATGTGCACTTTGACTTTTCCTGAAAACTTACTTCTGCAATTACCTTTCCCCATTTGTCTTTCCGCAATTGCATTTCCACAAATACATTTTCGCAACAACCTTTCCGCAATTCGGAAGCTCCTCCTTCCGCAATTGCGTATTGCGGGTTGCGGATCTACATTGAGACTTTTATTGAAATTTGCTTCCGTAATTATATTCCCGCAACAAGCTTTCCGCAATCAGAAACTTCTTCCTTCCGCAATTGCGGATTATGAGTATGCATTTCGACTTTTCTCAAAAATTGCTTCCACAATTATCTTTCCGCAACAACCTTTCCACAAACAGAAACTTCTACCTTTTGCAATTGCGGGTTGCGGGTATGCATTTCAACTTTTCTCGAAATTTGCTTCCACAACGAGTTTTCCGCAATCAGAAACTTCTTTCTTCTGCAATTGCGGATAGTGGATTACGGATATGCATTTTAACTTTTCTCGAAAATTGCTTCCGCAATTATCTTTTCGCAACTACCTTTCCACACTCGGAAACTTCTTCCTTCTGCAATTGCGGATTGCGGATTACATGTATGCATTTTGAGTTTTCTCAAAAATTACTTCCACAATTATTTTTCTACAATGAGCTTTTTGCAATCAGAAACTTCTTCCTTCTGCAATTGTTGACTGCAAATTGTGGGTATGCATTTCGATTTTTCTCAAAAATTGTTTCTGCAACGACCTTTCCGCAATAAAAAACTTCTTCCTTCCACAATTGCGGATTGCAGGTATGCATTTGAGCTTTTCTTGAAAGTTGCTTCCACAATTTGTCTTTCTGCAATGACCTTTCAGTAATCAGAAACTTCTGCCTTTCGCAATTGTGAATTGTGGATTACGGGTATGCATTTCGACTTTTCTCGAAACTGCTTCCGCAATTCTCTTTCCGCATAACCTCTTTCACAATTTTCCTTCCGCAACTCATGTGATTTGTCGATCTCTTTCGGCTTTGATCTCATCCATTGATCTATTATTAGTGTGAAATACCTTTCCGCAATGACCTTTTCGTAATTCAGAAACTCCTCCTTCCGCAATTGTGAATTACGGGTTGCAGGTCTACATTTCGACTTTTCTCGAAATTTGCTTCCGCAGTTATCTTTTCGCAACGATCTTTGAGTTTAAAGAGAAACTCATTCATTGGCCGAATGTAATTAATTGGAATAAGAGAGGATGATTTCAATTTTCTCTCTTTCTCTTGTAATACTTCCCTTTGCTCCTTAATTTGTTGATAGTAATATAGAACTGTACTAAAAGATGGCATATTGATATCTGTTTGATGATCAAAGCAATGAAAAAGATATGAAGACTTTGTAGATTTTTTGCATTTTACAAGCAACAACAAATTAGAATGTATACCAACTTCCTTTTTTGAGAACAAAAATCTAGTTTTTCGAGTAATAAAACATATATAGGTAATACAACATGGACATATTGAAATAGTACACACTATCACATTAAAGTAGATGAAAGAAAACTTGAATTTGATGCTAACAAAGGAACATTTGATAAATTGGTTAATTGTTTTGTTGAATTGAACCAATAAATGGGGAAACATATGAGTAAATGATACATCTCAAGAAGAAGCACATTCTATTTACTTTGCAATTGTAACAATACATTAAATAATGGGAAGAACATAAGTGTGACCAATAGAAGAAGTGTTATGATTGTAAATATATGTTTGGAGGAAAAATAGTGCATCTATAGATCAAACAATGAAAAGCTTCAAGAAAGGACTATAGAGAGGGATCCAAAGCGATACATGATGAACACAAATGCAATTACTTCAAAAGACACGTTTGTTAGGTAATCCTCACTAGTACAAAAAGGTTGATAGTGGAAATTGCCAAAACAAGAAGAATAATCATTACAAAAATCTTTATAATAGAAAAAATGACCATTATTATGATTACAATGACTATTTCATTTGCAATTTTGTGCAGTTGATCAGATGCAATGGATCGGTGACTTCCTCTATAGATAAACAATCACTTAAAAATCAACTCAAAAACATGTTTTGAAATAATTGAGAGGTTAGACATTTGCTTGTAAGTCTCCAAACAGAACCGTGACCACCACCCACAGACTTCCAGGCATTCACATCATAGTTGTCCCAACGCTCTAATTTATATATTGAATCTAGTTATGGCCCAATGACCTCTGCAGAGAATTAATATCAAAGACACTCGACACATACATCTACATCAACAATTTTGTGAAAGCATAACAGAGAAAACTATTGGAACAAAGTAAAAATGCATAACACCCAACTCAATTCTTAAGAGTAGATTTTTTATCTTGCCAATTCCAATGGCTCCTTCAAATTGTGGAAAGATAAATCAACCCCACTCTTCTTCAAGAATCTCGGCAGATCTTGTTCTTCTATACCTGTATAATATGGAATCCCATTAGATTAAAATAAAAATTCCCCAAACTCGAGCAAAGAAACAACACATGCATCAATGATGGGTATGCAAGAATAACAATAATGTATCCTTACCTGGTCCCTGGATTAGAAACATTTTTGAAAATACTCTTTGCTGCAACTTTTGCTTGCAATTCACTTGTAATATTTGTATAAAGATGGTTTGTCACATCCCCTCCCCTCTACTCATCAAGAGAGAGGACGCGACTCAACTGCTCTGTCTATCATGACCGGGGATCTAGCCCCATGAACATAAACACAACTGCATTGCAATTAATAGACATATACATATGTATAATGAATGAAAATAAAATGGAAGCAAACACATTGCAAGAATTTTATATGTTCATAATAATTCATAAACAAATACATTGCAAGAGCAAATACAAGAGAGAATACTTATGTTGAAAATAAGTTGTCCCACAACTAGCTATGTAGCTGCAACGTTCCACCCAACCATATGCTAGTGTGCTCATCAATATCTCATCACCACTGCCACCCCCAAGCTAGGCATGATTTCCACAAGGAACTAGGGAACAACAAGCTCACACATGACCAAAAACACATCAAGGTTAAGCTAATTCAATCTATAGTGGGGTTTATCAGGCTGCTTAGGCAGTGGAAAGGGAGAATTGCTAAGCTAGTGAGCTCAACCACAGAGATATGGACACCTGCATCAGCTCTATCTATCTTGGCATCCAAAATACCTACACGCCCAACACATTGAAGTATTCCCTTCATTGCTACACATTCCCTTAGGCCATACCTTCCCTTCCAGTGCTCTTCAAGGTGTGCATAGAAGATTTGCCAGCCCCTCTTGATCTGTCTGTGAGGTTCCTCTCTTCACTATGTTTATAAAGCCAATTTGGGGCCTTTTCCACTCCTAAATATTTCAGACCAAACCAGGGATTCACACAACAACAAACACAAGTGTTGGGTGTGAGAAAAATGTATTGGCAACCCAAAATGGATTGGTAGAAGGGGAAACAACCCTCTAATAGAAAATTCAATTTCAAAAATGTCTATGGGTTTTACTAGAGAAAAAACGACCTCTTCAAACCCCCAAATCATGGTTCTTTGTTTCCCATTCATTGAGCAATATAAAAATGGGTTTTTCCAGCCATGGAAATGAAGGAAATTGTAGAAAACGTGAAGGAAAATACTCAGGTAGCTCCATTTGCGTGAGGAAGAGAAACGCCTCCATGAATAATGGAATGAGCAGGCATTTCTTGGAGTTTTCTTGCCCCATAAGTCAAAATTCGATTTCCCAAAACTGATGGATTTTCCCCATACGAATTTGATTTCCATACTCTTCCATTCCAGGCATTAACTACCTCAACCAATTTCTGGAAGAAATAAATGCTTGGGTGCAAAAAGACAAAAAGGGTAGCTGACATCTTTATGGGTTCTCCCATTGACACTTGGCTCATTACTATTGGCTCAATAGTTTGAATATTTTCCCTCCCTATTCCTTGTGAAATCATGCCCTCTTCTCTTTTGTTCCATTGACATAGCTAACTGTAGGTATTTTATTAAATTGCATATTTACATGATGTCTCATTTTATAATGTGCCTAGATAGCACGAAAACCACAGGTATCGATTTTAATTGTCGATACACAAAACACTAAATCCATGGTGGGGCCTTGGCCTTTAGCTCCTCACCATGATTTAATAACGGTATTTACATCATATACATTTTAATGCAATTGGGGTAAAAAACAAGATATTACATGGTTCATCATATGCAGTTCCTCAACATTAAAGACAATAGAGATTGCTCATGTCGATGAAAACCAAACAAAGAAGAATGAAAAAATAATAGAAAAGTTTCTCTCGAATAAACTATATTTAAAGTTTATGAATGATGATGTGCTTAAATATGACATATATAGCAAATCAAGAATGGATGCCAAATGCTGCCATGACGAGCCTGAAGGATTTTCTTGAGAAATCCTAAAGACTTTTCTTAAGTGGTAATATATCTTCCCAAATCTTAAAGGAGGTCAAGAATCCTTAACCTATTTTCACTGCCCACCTCAACAAAACACTTTTCTCTAGATTTTGAATCCCCATAAAATATTTCCACTCTAATCCATTCGATATCCTTGTAGCCATATCCCTACATTCTCTTTACTAATGTTAGTCTCTTATGTATCTCAGTGGGAACTTTTACTTTTTGAAGTCTATCAAACCCTTCTTTCCACTTAGATTTGTCATTTTCCCCACAAAAGTAGTGCCCCAATCATGTTCAAACACTACAAAAAAAACTGGATTTAGCGTCGAATTTTAGTGTAATTTTTTCATAATTGTGGTGAACAATCCGGCGTTAAACCAGGCGCTATTGTACATTTTCGTAAAATGCCGTCTATTGCATCTTTTTTTTCATCCTTTTTAACATCCATTTTTGTGTCCATTTTTGCACCCAATTTTTTGCATCTAATGTTACGCCTTTATTTGCGCCCAATTTTTCAACTTCTATTGCATCTTTTTTCGCGTCCTTTGTTACATCCTTGTTTGCACCCAGTTTCACTCTCATTTTTGCATCCAATGTTGCGTCTTCTTTTGCTCCTAGTTTTTCATCGAGTCTTGCACCCAATTTTGCACCATGTTTTACATAAAATTATGTGTCCATTTCTGCATCTAGGTTTGCATCCAATTTTAGGCCCAATATTGCGTCTAGTTTTGCATCAAAATTTACTTATAATGTTGCATCCCCATTTGCATCTAATTTTTTATCTTGTTTTACGTCTTTTTTTGTATCCATGTTTGTGCCAAATGTTTCATCTCGTTTTACATCATATTTTGCATCTAGGTTTGCACCTAGTGTTGCATCCTGATTGATGTCTTTTTTTGCATCTATGTTTGAGCCCAATTTTGCACCCAGTGTTGCGCCTAGTGTTGTGCCTAGTTTTGCGCCCATGTTTGTATCTAATATTGCATCTAGTTGTGTGTCCAATGTTGCATCCCATCTTGCATTCAATATTACTTCTAGTTTTACATCCAATGTTTTGTCCTGTCTTGCATCTAAAATTGTGTTTCATTTTAAGTTTTTGTTTGCGCCAAATGTTGCTTCCAGTTTTGCACCTGGTGTTACGCTTAGTTTTATGTCCATCGATACACCATATTTTGTGGTCAATTTAATGTCCAATTTTACATCTAGTTAGGAATCCACTTTTTCATCTATTGTTGCATCTAGTTTTGGACCTATTATTACATCTAGTTTTGAGTCATTAATTGTGTCTAGTGTTGAGTCTCTTTTTGCATCCAATTTTGCATTTAGTGTGACATCCATTTTTGTGTCCACATTTGCGTCTAACATAAGGTCGTATTTTGTGTCCACTTTTGTGTTTGGTGTGACGTCCACTTTTACATCATGTTTTGCATTTAGTATTGTGTCTAATATTGTATCCATCTTGCACTACTACATTTTTTACCTTTAAAAATACATTACAATATCATTAGGGCATGGAGGAATCGAACCACCAATCTCCTACTTGTAAAGTAGGTGCTCTTCCATTGAGCTAGCACCCTCTAAGAATTAGGAAGAGAAGCAATATTAACACATAGATTTCATCATTTGTAATTCTAATAAAAGACAATAAGATCCAAAGACAAACATGCATAAAATCCAATTTATTTTTCCAAACACACTAATAAGCAAAAATATCTACCATGCTTAGGCAACAAAATATCCTAAACAATTACGCAATCTTATTGTTATGCAACCATTCAATATCCCCCTACACCCATTTCATGGAAGGTCACCCTTTAAGAGGATAAAATGCTTTAGTTCACTAGTTTTCAAAAAGTGTTGCAACTCATTGGATATGCAATCATATTCCTCATACAAAAAAAATGAACACATCTTGTTTAACCAAGGCCAACATGTACAAAGTTCTTAATGGGAAAATGGTTCATTAATTTGTGTTAATCTCTATATGATGATCATTATATAAGAACAAAAATTGGAGTTGGATGTGGTGCCTCTATGTTAATTGTTTGAGTATTATGGTAAAAGCCTTTGTAGCATAAACAAGGAGCCTCTTATGGACTCTCTTGCAACATTTGTGTTGCACCAAGTACTTGCATCACTCTAAAGAAAGGTCAAGGCATAGCATTCACTGTGATGTACAAGAATGCATGAGCAATGCCATAATTAGCCTCTCATAGCCCATCCTCACCCACAAATGTCAAAATGACAAGTTCTTGCCTTGCTCTCTCGAAGAATGAGAAGTTGCTCACGAACAATGGATGGCAACCATTGTCATGAATGCTAAGATAGATAATGATGGATAGGAGTCCACTTTGAATGAAAACATAATTTATGTTCATGGATTTGTGTGATTGCCTCCTCTCATGCCTTAATGGCAAAGCTTTAGGGTTGCTATATTTTGGGTGCTAAGTGACATCTATGGAAAATCACTAAATGTGAATTCCTAGTTGCCAATTTTGATAACTATTTTTATGCTCTTTAAGCAATTTGGATTAACATTTTAAATGTTATTAGGTTGTGACATAAGCTACACAACCCATTGTTTATGCATAAATGTGTAAAATGTACATTGATATTGTTAATAGTTAAAAGAAGCAGTATACAAACAAACAAACTCATCATATCAAAATCACTCTAAATAAGAGCAACAATCAATAGCACTCACCTTCCTTCACATGACAAATGGACTAACTTTGGAGAATTCTATCAAAGTAATATTTGTCCCATCATGCAATCATAACATAGCAATAATTATGTATTTTAACTCACTAAACACATAAGGGATATCTTTTTCATAGGAGGGACTACCCACCTAGTTTAAGCTTGGACTTCAATATTTGTCATGGTCAGTGATAGTGTTCATTATTACTTGATATTTTCACCTACAATTTAATCTACCTTCATTCACCATGTCCTAAATCATCAATCTTATAAGCAACAAGCATTGATACTTAGAAAATAAACATATAACACTCCTTTCTAGTGGGACCTAATGATGCCTATTACAACTAATATTGAATGCAACTACCATTAGTACTTTAAAAATAAACACATACCTCTCCTTCCTAATGATGCCTACTACATCTAATCTACCTTCATAGTCCATGTTCTAAATCTTTAATATTGTATGCAACTACCATTAGTTCTTTAAAAAAAACACATAACACTCCTTCCGATGGTACCTAATGGTACACGTTGCCTAAGGATAAATATATGTTGATTTTGCACAAGGAAAATTAATATATGCAACATAATCGGCACTCGCAATGAACACGTAGTGCAAACTTTATCCCTTCCAATGTAGGTTACCCCCTTGAATGGAACTACCATTACTACTTTAAAAATAAACACATACCTCTCCTTCCTAATGACGCCTACTACATCTAATCTACCTTCATGCTACATGTTCTAAATCTTTAATATTATATGCAACTACCATTAGTTCTTTAAAAAAAACACATAACACTCCTTTCTATGGTACCTAATGGTACACGTTGCCTAAGGATAAATATATGTTGATTTTGCACAAGGAAAAAAAATATATACAACATAATCGGCACTTGCAATGAACAAGTAGTGCAAACTTTATCCCTTCCAATATAGGTTACCGCCTTGAAATATCTACTTGTTTCCTCTCGCTAGGGTAAGTGAGCGAGGCTATCTTCATTTAATCCTGGTGAACCTAAGAAAAAGAGGTGTAAGATTGTTGCAATCTTTAAAGGTGCTGCAATTTATTAGGGCATGTAATTTTTCTGCGGATGAGGAGTTTCCTTAGCAACCTAAATCATATTCTTGCAAATTGGCTATCCAAGCTAATGGGTGACAAAGCATATGGCAAGTTTCATAAGTGACCAAAGATGGCTGACAACACTTACAGGTCTTTGCTTTGATTCCAAGCAGAACTAGAAACTTTATGGATTGAATCTTTCCTTTTAAGATTGGATGTTCAATTTCAGCCACATCATTTCTTTGACAAATCAGAGCATTGAACCAGATCCTAACTGATGTGGTTCCAACAGTAGCTAGAAATTCTCCTAATTAAAGCTTTCCTTTCAAGATTTGATTCCCAGTTGCATCCATATCAGCGTTTTGACAAACTGACTAGGAAGTCGAATCATTTTGTTCAAACTGGATGCTACTTTTATCAATCTTGCAAGTCGGTTTGTTAACTTCCCACATCCATATGCAGATTAGGCTTCAGGGGATTGTAATGAGACATGGGATGGATTATAGACAATTAGGATCCTCTTCTCCCTCAGAGGCTTGACCTTTACATATGCCTTCAAACAATGTGACACGCTAATGAGCTATTGTCTCATTAAATTCGAGGCCTCAAGAATGTTGCCCTTGACAAAGACAGAGATGGCATCACAGTAGAGGTCTTATGGTGAAATGCATTAGAGGCCATTCAAAAGTAAAAGATTGTAATCTCCTCATACAGAAAGGCATATTAGAAGGGAAAAAAACATGTATAGATAATAGGACAGACAGACATAGAATCTCTCCAGTCATAAACATGGAATTAAATAGCATTGGCCCAAATGTGTTATGCTACTATACTAATAAAATACCCCTTTAAAATTTGCCAAAAAATAAAAGATACATTCCATGATTGTTATGAACCTGATTTTAACTTATTGCCAATAGCTCTTGGCTTTCCCATCAAATGTTATATCTTTGGACAC
>LPNX010222510.1:61320-96428 GCA_001517045.1 Pseudotsuga menziesii | reverse complement strand
AGGAATATGAATAGATAGGAAGGCGAAAAGGATGGTAATCAACCGCCTCATGAAATGTATAAATATAGGCATTTGCATTTGAATAATCAATTGAATCGGGAGTTATTACCATCACTAACATTCATTCATATATTTGCACCTATCAAAACATTCTCTTCTAACATTCCCCCATTTCCACATTCACTCCTAACATGACATTCCCTATATATTCATTCTTAAAATTAACATTCCCCTATATTCATTGTTACATTCAAATATTCGCACCTATAAAAAATTCCTAACATTTCTAACCTTTCTTAAGATTCATTCATATGTTTGCACCTAACATTTCCTAACATTCATTTCAAACATTCATATATTTACACCTATCAAAACTTCCTAACATTCCTAACATTAACTTCCTAACATTCCTAACATTAACTTCCTAACATTCCTAACATTAACATTTCCATATTCATTCTGACTATATTCATTCATAAATTAGATTTCACTTATCAAAGCATTCATTCCTAACATTAACATTTCCATATTCATTTCTCATATATTCATTATTAACATTAGATTGCATTTATCAAAGCATTAACATTCATAACATTAACATTTCCATATCCATTCCCCATATATTCATTCTTAACATTAGATTGCACTTATCAAAGAATTCACTCCTAGCATTCCCCTATTTTCACATTTAATCCTAACATTGCACCTATCAATACATTCACTCCTAACATTGCACATATCAAAACATTCACTCCTAACATATTCCTACATTCACCCCTAACATTGCACCTATCAAAACTTCCTAACATTCATAACATTAACATTTCCATATCCATTCCTCATATATTCATTCTTAACATTAGATTGCACTTATCAAAGCATTCACTTCTAACATTCCCCTATTTCCACATTCACTCCTAACATTGCACCTATCGAAACATTCACTCCTAACATTCCCCCATTCCTACATTCACCCCTAACATTGCACCTATCAAAACTTCCTAACATTCATAACATTAACATTTCCATATCCATTCTCCATATATTCATTCTTAACATTAGATTGCACTTATCAAAGCATTCACTCCTAACATTATATTGCACCTATCAAAACTTCATTACATATCTATCACTCTCAACTTCTCAACAAAAAACTTTAATTTAATAAATTACATACATTCATATATTTGCATCTATCAAAACTTCTTAACATTCCTAACCTTTACATATACATGTATATAATCCCCAAAACAATATATAAGGTCAATGCACATTTATATAATCCAAAAAAACAATCATGAACATGTAATATAAATGTACATGTATATAATCCAAAAATTATGTATATGTGAGTTCAAAGTACATGTATATAATCCAAAAATCAAGCTCCTCCATGTCCAAGTCAACTACAACATATATATCTACATAAAAAAAACAATGTAAATAATTCTCTAAATAGAAGTCCACCACTATCCTCGACCAGGGTCTTCCCTTGGACTCGTTTCCCTTGGACTCGTAACAATCTGCAACATGTATAAAAATAGATTATGAATAACATAAATTATTTAAAAAACTTTAAACCAAAATAAAAACATAAAAACATTAAACTAATATATCGAAGAAAAATTCAATTATCAACAAAATTACCTCCAATTCTCTATCATCCAACAAAGTCTTCTCTTTGCCTTTAAAAGGTGGAGTAGACCCAAGCTACAACATATATAAAAACAATTTATAAATCTTACAAATTATTTAGACTATTTTAAACGATATAAAAAAATATATATTAAACTTACAATTCCAACACTATCATCCAATGGAGTCTTTCCTTTGCCTTGAAAAGATCGAAGAGACCCAAGCTTCAACATATATAAAAGTAATTTACGAATGTCAAACATTATTTAAACTGTTTAAACATATATATCAAAAAACAATTCAATTATTAACAAAATTACCTCGGTGCCAATATCCACATCCATCAAAGAACCTATATCTTCACATCCAATTTCAATATGTTCTCTTCCCTTAAAATTTAAATTTTGTTAATAAATAATTCATAGTAAAAGTAAAAAATATTAAGCTTAGCAATTAACTTAAAAAAAATAAAAATAAAACATTAGTTCACAATAGATGAAAAATCATTTAAAAAGTTCGAATCTAATGAAACCTGCATAAATAAGTCAAATTAACAATAAGATACATAGTTAAATTTAAAAACAAAAAAAAAAAATCTTTCAAACTTAAATATAAATGTGTAAATTTTAAATATATCTCTCCAATATGCTCTTCTACATTTCCAACATTTTGACTAGTGGAGACTCTAAAATTATGTTCATTTAACAATCAAGAAAACTGAAAACAATAAACATTTATGTAATGTATTTATTACTATACATCAAACAATAATTTATCATACATAGATATAATGTAACTAAAAGTTTAATTCATAATGAATAAAAAAAATAATGGATTGAAAGTACACAAACCTCTCCTATGCTTGAGGTGTCATTAGATATTCTATCCGAAGCTATATTATGACAAAGATTCACATAGGCCTTTATATCTTCAATGCCCATACAATCCAACTCATCATCCATTTTGTATACAAAAATTTGTTGAATAGTGGCATGATCCTTCTCTCGATTCAATCCAACATCAACTCCTACAAAAGCCGAAGTCAAACCTTCGGCAACATTATGCCTTGCAGTTGTCCTAACTTGTGATGTGGGCTTCATCTCTGATTTGTAAGTCACAAGCTGAGCTGGACTAGATATCGAAGGTGGAGGTCGAAGAGTACTAGGATCTCTAAGGGCACCTTTTTGATTGTATATCCTCCCCTTTCCAACTTCATAAAACTCGGAATGAATATTAGTATAGTCTGGCTTCATTCCTAAAAAAAACTCAACATAAAAAAACCTAGCAAAATAATTAGGAACCTCATTGTTCCATGGAAACCGACCATAGGCCTCAAGAAACTGATCGTATAAAAAATGTGCAAGTTCAGGGTGCTTAAAATATTACACTTTCAATGCTTTTCACTTCAGGCCCTCTTTGAAGTTGAACATTGAGTTGGCCCATTCTTTAGTCACCCTTTCCTTCACAATAGCCCACTTATCTGGACCCATCACTTCCGCCTTTCTTCTTTGCATCAAGGCAACAAAACCATCTGTTGTTGGTCCAAGCTCCTCATATACCTCAATGAATTTTTGTAAAGATAACAAAACCATCTCTATACTTTGTTTGTTCTCTAGAGTGAGATCCAAACTAGAAAGATCATTTTGCAGTTTGCCATAGTGAGCCCTACAACTTTCAAGAGTTGTTTGTTGAAGCCCACTTTCCCATGGAATCTCATCAGGTAAATATGATGGATAGGTCATAATGGGCATACAACCCTCAGCTAGCTGGACATATTGCATCCTTGCTCAACCTTCGCCACGCTATGTATGATGATGAGCCTCTTGTGATCCTTGCTATGCTTCCACACTTGTCTCCTGCACAGAAGGTCGAGATCCACGTTCACCCATAGATGATAAAGGGGAATCATCTCTACCACTATCACTACGTCGATGATTATATCAATGTGAACTATACAATAGGCTTGAGTCTTGAGGTGAAGTTGACAATCTTTGATTTTCATTTTGGACACCGACTCCCGAAGAATGTGATGACCTCCTACGCTTTTGTCTCAAATGTGGCTCTCTCTCCATTGGATATGATATCTACAAATTTACACATATATCAATTTCTATATGTTAATTAATCAACTTCAAAGATCTAGCTACTATTAAAATTAAGCTTTCAATGTAATATAAATAGAAAATACAAAGGTGGTATGAAAAAATAACATATATAAAGACAATGAAGCTTCTTCGTGATAAGAAAGATCCCTAAATCCACTAAATACAATGGTATATGATGGTTGCTAAGCATGTTGTATAACATTTTGACCTCGAGACATGTCAATCACTAAGGGCCTAACCTTCTACATGTTAATTAATCAACTTCAATGACCTAGCAACTATACAAACTAATATTTCAATAAAAACCTAGATATCACTAATATTATTTAATAGTCCTTTAACTACATGTGCACGAACTACATTTTGCTAAGTATAAAATATAGTCTAAGGCAAGTGCAAGTACTTACCTACTCTAAGGAAACACACTACTACTGGCTACTAGCTACCTAGTCATTATAGACTTGTTAGTGAAAGCATCACTATTAAATATACATAGAGCTTCTTTTTCTTCAACTGAACTTAAATCGTAGGTGAATCAACTAGCTCATCCCTGAATCTCAAAGAGATAAAGTATTTCTAGATTATTCCTTGCCTTCTCTTTGTTTATCATCTTTAAATACTTCCACTTCCCTTCTTCTAGGCTCTGGAGTGTTTACAATGAATTATATATCCTAGTGCCTCTAGTTGTATAAAGCAATGAAGCATCTAGAGATTGACTACATACACATAAACTTGCCTTTATCTATCTAACATTTTCTCTCTATGTTTCAGAAAAGCATGAAATGGAAATGTTACTTAATGCAATGCATCATGGACTAAGATACTCATAATGTGCCATGAGACTTATACTTCAGCTATTAGTTGTATGGACTAGAGAAAATAGTAGAGGTTAAGAACCAAACTATATAGTTATTACACTACAGCTGAAGTTGTAACACAGGGTATTAAAATGAAAAAGTTTTGAAATCATGTTCCCTACCAACGAAAAAAAATACAGAAATAAATTGTTTACTTGGGGGCTTGATCAACTCTATCCATTTGGATAGAGATGTTCAACTTTGTCCATATGGACAGAGCTCATCAACTCTATCCAAATGGACAGAGCAGATCAGCTTTGTCTATTTGTACAGAGCTGACCAGAACTATCCATTTCGATAGAGCTGATCAAAACTGTCCATTTGAGCAAAGCTGCAACCTGTACAGTCTTAAATGTCTATATGTCTCAAATATCATTTAAATATGCTACATATTGGTGTAGTTATTTAAGCCTACATAACTATGGAATTTTTTGGACAGAGCTCTCTAAATATTCTATAAATTTTTATGTACATAGAAAATAAAGCTAAGCTAATTACAAAATTATGGACTTTTTTAAACTAAGCTATCTAAATATTCTGTAAAATTTCATGTACATTGGGAACAAGAATAAGCTAATTAAACAATATAGAAGCAAAAAAACCATTAATAGATTTAAAGTTTTATATTGAATTTTATTTAATTAAAATCGTATAAAATAAGTAGAGCTGTCCAAATGGGCAGAGCTGTTCAACTCTGTCCAAATGGATAGAGCTGTTCAACTCTGTCCAAATAAACAGAGCTATTCAACTCTGTCCAAATGGACAAATCTATTCAACTATCATATATATTGCTTTCAACTGTCATATAAATTTTTTACATAGGGACTTGATCAACTCTGTCCATATGAACAGAGTTGATCAGCTCTATCCATTTGGACAAAGCTGTTCAACTTTGTCTATATGGACAGAGCCAATCAACTCTGTTCAAATGAACAAAGCAGACCAGCTTTGTCCATTTGTTCATAGCTGAGTAAAAATTAGAATAAATATAAGCTAATCAAGAAATATATTAACAGAAAACACATTAACAGATTTCAACTTATATGTTAAATTTTGTTTAGATAAAATCATTTAAAGTAGGAAAACTATCCAAATTGGCAGAGCTCAACTCTACCCAAATGGGCATAGCTGTTCAACTCTGCGCAAATGGGCAGAGCTGTTCAACTCTGCCCAACTGGGCATATCTGTTCAACTCTGCCCAAATGGGCAGAGTTGTTCAACTCTACCTTTACTACCATTGTAATTATGTCATTAGTAAAATGATATGAAACAAGCACATAACAATTTATACAATCCCTTAATAATATTAGTATAATAGTTTGAATGGCTTACCTCACAGCCAAGAGACAACACAAGAAGACCACACCAGGAGAAGACCATGTACACGTCGATGGAAAAATCTCCATGCGGGACAAACCTCCATGACCTCCATGCCAAACAGACCTCCATGCCCTCCACACCAAACAGACCTAAACGCCGAACAGAACTCCACGATGCAAAGTGCCAAGATGGTGGATACACACATTAAACAAATGGGTGACATGGACAAAGATGAGACAGGTGGCAAGCCGTGTGGTGAAACGAGATGAGTGGGGTGACGAGTGGCCGGACAATGACAACATGTTGCGGGCCAAACAACGAAAATGAGCTTGCAGCTGAGCTTATATAATAAAAAATTATTCGGTCGAATAATTATTTGGCCAAATAGTTATTCGGCCGAACAATTATTCGGCCGAATAATTGTTCGGCCAAATAACTATTCGGCCGAATAATTATTGAATTGCCGAAAAAAATTACCGGTCAACAATCTATTCTGTCAAATTAAACGGTTACCGTTAAAGTCTATTCAGCCGAATAAAGGATTAGTTATTCGGCCAAAAAACTATAAATATTCGGTCAAATAACTTAATTATTCGGTCGAATAAATATAGTTATTCGGTCAAATAACTCCCGCTATGTTGGTCTGGCACCCGATTCTCACGGAAGTGTTACCCAACTTCAAGTTTTCACCCAACACCAACTTTTTATTTAATAGTTTATTTTCAAGATTTTCGGTATAACAATGTTGATCTTTAACACCATGGTTTGAAATAGGTTGTAATTTTAACTCTAAAAGAAGGGTGCTACTTGTAGCACCATTTTTCAATTCCGAGGTCTCTTTTAAGGTGTTTTTAGCAATAGTATGAGGTTTCAAAACCATGGTTGCAAAAGGTTGTAATTTTAACCCCAAAATAAAAAATGGTGATATTGACAAAACCAAAATTTTGGATTCAAGGGGATTATCTTTTGGATACATGTATGGTCCTAGTATCTTGGCGTCCATAAATATATTTGGATCTATATGTAATGGTGATCATATTCAAAGTAACCCTTAGTGACACTTCAATTCCATGTTTCATTAATGGGGAGCAACATGTGCGCTCATACATGTTACCTAGGTTTATGTACTCGTTTCTTGGATGAATTCATTTTTAAGTGTTGAAGGAAATAGAAATACCTAGGATTTAGGCTTCTAGATGCATTTCTTGGATGACCTCATTCTCAACATGGAAGAAAGAACCTATACATGGGACCTTGTCTTCTTGATGAAAACCTTATGGAAACACTTTTTGGACTACTTCACTCTTGGAATTAAGGGCAATGATGTTACTTAAAACCTTGGCATATGGATGTACATAATATTTACAAGCATTAAGGACAATGCTTCTCAAAGGAGGATGATGTGGAAATATCCTCTTTAGTGATTTAATGGGGGTAAATCGCCCATTATATCTATTAGATAATAATATAGGTTTGATAGTCATTTAATGTAATCTGTAATGATCCCACTATGTTAGTTATTATTAAATAAGTCCTACTAGGTGGTTATCATGAAATAAATGTAATATGGCCCATTCACTTATGTAGAGGATACTAGTGGTTAGGGTTAGGTTTTGTTAGGTAGCTCTAAGTAAAAATGGATTCCTCCTTATGAGATGCCAAGTATTATTATTGTATTGGAGGATTCCTTGAAGATGCACCCCTTGAAAAGGAAGGTGAGCATGAGTTTAGCCTTCCCTAATAGGATTGTTGTATAACATTTATGTAACTTATGGATTAATGATTTTTTATAAGGTTTGGGATTATATTGTGCTATTAAAGAGAGAGAAAAAGTACACAATAGAGTTCATGAAGCTCTAAGCAAAAAGAGTCTGATTGTCAAAGATATGCCAAGCTACCAAAGACTAAAAATAGATATGTGACATGTTCTAAGCTATTATTTAACCACTAAAGTAAACGTATATGCAATATGATCCCCCACTGGCTGGGGGCTATGACCCATTGAATTAAAAATGCAAAGAGTTTTGATCATTTTCAAAAAGGCAGTGCTATCATGAAAAGATATAAAGCAAATCCCAGTCATCATCAGAGATGGTGATGAGAGACAAACCAACACATGGGCAATATGTTTTTATTTCTTTCATGATTGTCTCAGGACAGCGATAGAAGATTGATTGCATGGATGTTGGGTTGGATGGAGGAGGTCGACTGAAGTGCTTCCCAGTAAGCTCGTGAGCTAGAAAATCTAGTTTCAAATTTACCTATTCATTAGTGATTATGTGGTTCCAAGCGATGTGTTGCAGCACAATCTCATTGTTATGGAGCCTATTCAATATGGACTGCGTGTCCTTAGCTTCCTTCTTCTTTCCTTTCCTACTTTCATCAAGAGCCATGATGAAGAGGGCCCTCATATACCATAAGAGACCGATGGTGCAGGTGTGACGATTCCCTCTTGTACAGGAAGACCTTGAGTCTTTAATCAAACCACCATACTCCTCCTCAAGATCCTATGCACTAGGGCATTTGATTTCCTTGTGAACCCTCCCTTCTAGGAGGGTGGCATGTGCCTTAGCCAGATGCCCTACCATGTTTGAAAAGAAACCCTTTACATTCTTGGTTTCCTTGAGGGCATTGGACATGTGAGCTTGCCTCAGCCTGTTAGAGGTTTTCCTCATGGTTTCTTCATGCAAATCATGTTGCCAATGTCCCGACCAAGGGGATAGATCAAATACCAGTGACCCTTTACATAGAAGTTGAAGACATGCGACACCAAAACAAAGTTTGTCTCAAGGATGAGATGAAAATTAGGCTTAGTGATGCATCTACAGGGGGGACGCCAACCAAAGTGCTTCGAAAAATAAACTTTCTCTCCTTACTATAGGTGGTTCCATCATGATAAAGTATGGCATGAATGGCCATTAATTCCCATACATAGTGAAGTGCAAGAGGGTGCATCCGGAATCGAATTCAAACTACAATGTTGTACACTCCCCTTAAATTGAAAATCATGAAAGTTACAATATTTTGTGAAGATGCTAAGAGGTGACCACCACTTAACAGCGCACCTGCCACACCACACATGGCATCCTCATATGAGCTCATTGTCTTGGATTATTAACATATTAATTACATTTGTCACGCCTGGATAAGTATTTATTATTTGATGAAGTAAAGTTTTTTTTAATGATATGTTGTGATATATTGCTTGTTATTCATCTTTAGCATTAAGGAACATAACAAAAATATGACACTTTGATGAGGCATCACTACCCAGGATCAAGGAAAGTGCTATAGACATTTTGTGATTGTACATGGTACATGAATCCAAAGAAGAGGATTCTTCTAGCAAGATGTCTTAAAATATATTATAGCTTCGATGAATCATGAACATTCAATGATGATCATGCAAAAAGGCATGGACGATATTGAGCATGTTTTGCAGCATAATTTTTAAACGTCTATGGGAGTTAATAACATGGAATTTTGAATGTGGGATGTGGGAATTAGGCATTTCCACAATCAAATTATGAAGGAAATAAAGTCTAAGGATCAATATTATGAATGTGGAGTGTACACAATCAAGTGGTTTAGTGTTTGGATTAGAAGAAATAATAAAAGGAAGAAGAAGAACATTAGCAAATACATGCAAGCATAGAATGTGCAATAGAAACAACAAGTTCCCATGAATTGATTATTTGGTTGTCATTGCATTTAATTATATGTTTATCCTTGCAAATTCTTGAAAACGTTTGAGTCACTTTTGTTCTCAAGAAGTAATTTTTTATTCAATGTATAATTAAAAAAGAGTAAATCAAACAATCACAAATTACATAGAGAGCAATATATCTCACTTTAAGAAAATGGAAAATTATATTGTTTATTATTTTTCTAAGTTAACATAATTAATATGTTAATCACATTTATACATCTTTCTGTTCCCAACAATGTTTTGTAGATTGATTATGTAAAAACAAAAATAAAAATAATCATTTTAAGGGTAAACATCCATAAGGAACACAAATATTTTTCTAATTTGTTTATTATGTAATTTTTAAGATGTTTATTTTTCTTTGGACACATCATTACATGGGATATTTTTTTTGTATAATTTAAAAAAAATATAAATAAAAAATATAGTATGAAAGAAAAACTAAAAAATTAGATGTTATTGAATAAAGGATTCAATGATAAATCTACACAAACCAAGTCCACCACTTTTCATAGTAGAGAAGAAGGGATGTCACCTGCTCAGGAGTTGCAACTCTATGAAAACCTACACCTTGAAATCATAATTTAAATTATCAACTATGTTCTTACCTTGATCAAAGTAAAAAGTTGAATGAAAAGGTACAAAGACAAAATGTGTGATCCAATGCACTAGATCCACCTTTTGAGTGTTAGCCACTATAGATGATTTGATACCAAACAATTTGTATCTATTCCTATTATTTCATTGGTTCAATTTGTTACTTCCTTGACACAATTCTGTAAGACACCTAATAGATCTCAAAAATCACGTTTCACTTGAAAAAATCCATTTGCTTCCCATGCAAGGGAATTTACAAATTATTTGATGTTCATTAATACTATTATCACCATTCATTACTATCATGGTTTACCATCATGATATTTAAACCTTCCAAACAATTTGCACTTACATTGTGCTTCATGAACATGGTATGCCTTTGATTTTTCTTTCCACCAATTAAATTCATCAATCGGAATGGAATGGAGTGTGTAGACAAAATTCAACCAGCAAAATAATGAATTTATTTTTCATTTTTGGAGATGAATTTATTTTTCATCCAAAATCTTTGGAGATGTCTTATTTGGTAAAGTTAATAAAAAAATTATAATTAGTAAAATTGAAAAAAAAAGTTAATTATAATATTGAAAAATTAAAAACAAAACATGAGAGAGAAAGATAGAGAGAGAGGGAGAGAGAGAACAATGGTGAGAGACCACCCTACCTACATTTGTTAGGGGTAATTATTAGCAAAAGTGCTAAGTAAGCCTCTATGTTTAGCCACCTACCGCTAGTCTAGTAGTGCAACAAGTAAGTCTTTACATTTAAAATCCATTTGTTTTTCCAATGTATGTATTAATGCATTAGAGTAAATTGTTGGGGGTTGAACAAAACTCTTACCCTTAAATATTAAAAATAAAGTTAGTTAATTAAAAACCTTAAGATGATGTAAGCCACACGAATGATTACATATCAAAATCTTAACCCTGTATCCAGATGTGAAAAGGATTTAAAAAAATAAATATTGTTTTAGTGGAGTTTAATGTATTTAGGTAATGTTATGGATTTAGGTAATTTTCAAGCTACAACAACTCCACTAGCCACATTCCAGGACCAAGCTAAGGTCCCATTTTCATCCACAATTAAATACCATTATGATGAAGTGCCTCGATGAAAATACTCCATTAGTTATGAAAACATTCTTGTAATCCTAACTCTCTTGGAAGTCTCCATACCCATAGAGAAGTGTCCTCGACAACCTGCTTCAATGCATGTGATACGAACTAAATAGCTTTGTCTCTAAGATCAATCACTATATGTGTGTGTATATATATATATATAGATATAGCTATATATATAGCGACGAGAATCTAATTCTATTATTGGCTTGACTTTATCCAAAAGTTGACATTAAATAAGCCAACTAACAATGAAACTTGGAATGTAAAAGATCTCCCAGCAATGATTAGAATTAAATAATAAGTAATCTACCTTGGGTTTTGTGGAAAAGAGTTTTACCTGGTGGAAATCCTATGAGTTTTTATTTTGTATTTGTAGGAGAGCCTTTCGTCTACTCCAATTGAGCAAGGTGAGGGTTACTTTATGTTAAGTATATGGCTACAAGTGAGGGTCATAATTAAATGATTTACCCACAAATATTCATTCAAGTCAAAATCAACATCTTCCTATTGCATTTTATACTCAGTTGTATTATTGAACCGTATTTCTGGATGAATCGGTCGAGATTCAAAGGGTAAGATTCATATTTTAACTTGACTTTAAATTAATTATTGTTCCTTCAATTTGGTATAGATGCTAATTACCAATTTTGTGGGTGCAATAGTTTTGGTCCATAGAAAATAATCTTGAATGTATCCCCATTCAAACTCAAGAAACTGTTATAGTTTGGTTGGGTTACGTCTCCTTGTGAGTATCTTATAAATTTCGATGACTCTAAATATAGGTATTCATGCTGTGTGTGTGTGTGCGTATTGCAATTTGTAAATTCTAGTTTTGGGTTGTCTTTAATATACGCTCTGTAATAATGCATGGAAGGGGTCATTTTCAAGTAGAAAGACTAACCTGAGGGGATTGTCGTTAGTTTTTGTATGATACTTTTGTCGAATCTGCCCAAAATTATCAAACTTTTTCTATTTTGATTCATCCATGATGTAATTTGTTCTCTACCTATACGATAATTGAAGAAGGTGTATTGCGAGAGATTAATGAAGCAAAAAAATATGTAACTGTAAACCCGAATACCCATTTTAGTTAACATAGACTAAATAGAGGTTATGATAATTTGCCTTTAATTCTTTTTGTATTAAATGATTCTCCGTTTGTAATTAGTGTACTAAAGTAATTAATTATATTTTTTTTTTACCGAGTTTTATTAGTTTTTATAACAACATTAAATCTATGCAAGGGGTTTATTCTCATTCTTGAAACTAGGGTTTCTACTCTAATATTTCCTCTCATTCTATAGATGTGATGCTTAGGGTTATATTAATTATTTTCTTGAGAAAAGAGGGGATCCTCTTTTAACATTTAATTAATGAAATTGTGGTTGTAATTGTTTTAAAGAAAATACCTTTATATTGTTATATAGTCAAGAAATTATTTTGAAAGTTTCCTATCATTATGTTGTTGAGAAATGGTCAATGTTTTTATTATGAATTGTGTACACTTTTTCTAGGTTATTAAATCTCTCTAGTGATATTCCCTATTAAACTTATTTGTCTTTAATCAGACAAGAAAATATGATTTAGTTATAACACTCAGACTTTACTAATTATTGAAATCACATAACTTTTAACTAAAATAAAACATTAACCAATAATAATTTAATAAAAGAGAAAAGACATATATGGTCAGTTGTAATCTAGATGCTAGAAGTTACACTACTGCGCTCCACCTGGACTTAGGAATAGTCTATGATTATTAGCATACAGGGAAGTTCCACCCCCTCTCCCATATCATGAAGTTATGATTCATTGTCCTTATTTTCAAGTTGCCACCAATATTTCAGTAGGTTAACTACTATAGATCCTAACACTTTGCTCAAGTGTTCTATGGTGGTTCTACTTTGGAGCCAAGCAACTACCAGATGCTCACTTGAAGCTCCGTTCAACTTAATCAAATACTCTAGATGTTCTTCAACAACTCTATTTTTTTTTTCTTCTCGTTTAGTTTGTGCATGTTCTTCTTATCTTTGCCTAGGACTTTTGCAGCTAGTAATAAAATCCCTCGAGACTGGCCACTTATCCTTGTAAGGATAGCTGAAAATTCAGTTATTAACATAAGTTCAATTTATTTCAATTGACTGCATGGTTTCCTAACTTATCCTATCCAAATATTCACATTTACATTTTCTTAAAAAAAAAACTTCCTACAAAATTTATTAGTCTTTACCATAAAGAAAATAGAAATATACTTACTTCATTGTTACGAGGGAATTACAATCGTCCACCCCTAAAATATTGTCACCGTCCTCAATGATCATTCAATCTGATTAGAATCTTTAAATAAAATAAGATAAACTTGTCTCGTGACATCTTCCATTTCCCAGGTAGCTTCTTAAGGATCATAGTGATCCCATTGAACTTTAACTTGCATGATGGTTTGCTTCTGAGGCACCACCTCTCTCATGTCATGAATACACATTTGTTCCATGTAAAAGTATCCCTTCAGTGCTAACTGTTGTTACTAGAAATATTTCACTCAGTGCGTACACAGTTTTTTCCCCTAGCATGCATGGTGCAAATCTAGAACAAAAGGACACAACGATGTATCCTCTCCCTAGATGACCAAGCTACTTGAATTTCAAGCTCTTCTTATCCTGATTTTGGAATGTCTTCCTTGTTTTGTAGGTTCTTGTGCGGACAGGAGTACCTACAATGAACACAAAAAACAAGACAAAATATGAGAGAAACAAGATAATTTAGTGATCTATACTAATGGTTGAGGAAACTAGTAATAAACAATCAATATCAACATGAATCATTTATGGGAAAGAGAAACATGTTTGTTTTAAGAAATGGGAAAAGAAAGCTACAACCAAAGCCTTGATGTCGAAGCTTTTCTTTTACAATATATTTTGACTCACTCACACATACACCACAAACTAAGAAATATCTTAGTCACAACCACTCTCCCTTTTCCTCCTATACCTGACTTGAATCCGAAAACATAAAGGTGCTATATTGGTCTCTCCTTTCACATGGTCCATGTAGCTTGTTTTTATAGGAAGAACGAAGCACAAAAGGGTTGATATGTTTTGGAAGGAAGGTAGGGAATGATCCCTATGGGTTAGGAGGTCAAGTACCATCTTTGTCAAGTAGTTAGGATCATACTCCATGACATATATCTCCTAGAAGATTCTCAAATATTCTCTTTTTTCCCTTTTTGGACTATTGATGCTCTCTACAAGAGGTCTAGGAGTGCCATTGCTTCTTGTGGTCATGTGACAGACACCACCAATGCAACTTGTCAATAGAAAAAAGGTGTTAGGACTATCTAATGCTCTGTTGCAAAAGGCAAGGTGCGTCAGACTTCCTAGGACTGAGAAATAAGGCCCCAAAAAGATAGTTTGGCCAAGGACTTCAAGGGAGTGGAGCATTAGGACAATTTTTTGGTGTAACAGAATTCCTCTGAAAGTATGAAGATAGAAGAATGTGATAGGTGAAATTATTTGTTAGATATTTATTCCAGTATCAGAGGAAAGAGAGAGGTGAGTGAATACTTAACGTAGGACTAGTCACCAACTATGTGACCCAAACATGGCTGTAGACCAAACACTAAAGATCCATGTATAATGACCATTTCATGGCTACTAACAATATGTTGTAGATCCATGAACAAAAAGACTCAAATCAAAACATGGCTACAGAACATACAAAGTAGATTCATGTCATCATGATTCAAAATCTGAACATAACCACCAAACATACAATGTAGATCCATGTCATGACTCCAAGCAATACTCCATCACAACCTAAATATAGGCACATATTCAAGTGAATACCTAACCATTTAGGGTCTTTATTCCAATCCCAAATGATATGATTCTATCCATGTGAATAGATGCCATGATGTCAAACATGGTAGAAACCACTTGATTACCGGTCATTGATGTATACCACTAACAAGCGCGAGGGAGATCATCATTAATGTCAATGATTCCCAAGGAATCCTAGTACATTCCTCCGAATGTGAATAGAGGACTTGAAGTTGAACACTCGCTGGAATCCTTCAATCACTAGACACTGATGAAAACCATTTGTTGAAAGTGAGGAGGCATTCCATTGAGGCATGCAGGATTCAAGGTACTTGACCTGGTTTCTATGGTTGATTCCTAGATGATGTGTTGGTGTCGACGGGAATAGAGTTGTCAAAGGAGGGCCATGATGTTTCCCCCATCATCCACGCAAAACTTGGAACAAAAGATGATTTTGAAGTGATGAAAACAACCATAAGACTGACTCAGATATGACTTACTCGAAGGAAGGTAAGCTAACTATAAAGGTAGAATGTAGTGCAGGTTTACCTTGAATATTAAATGACACAACAAATGACTTGGAAGCATTGAATCAATGAGGCAGAGACTAGACATAATCCAAGGGTGAGACTATACATTCTTTGAATTGACTCAAAGGAGTTAAATGACTCATGAAAGTGGATCGAGTCAGTGACAAGATGAATACCCAACTGTTTGAAATGAAAATGCATACAAGTGCAATGTTCAAAGGTGGACTATGAGCTTCCATTAATGCAGATGAAAGACATTCCCCATTCGCTTAATTTCCCCATCATGAAGGATGACTACCTATTTGATTTTTAATGAGCTTGAAAAGGGTAACAAACGATCGATGTATCTCATCAAGTGATGAGTCCATTCTCATATGTTTTATGAACCTAAGGAAGGAGGGTTTAATTCCCATAAAGGGTCCTTCATCATTTAATTTAATGAGTCAGAGAAAGATAAAATCACTCGTCGTTTCATGTTTAGAGATTATGAAATGACTAAGAAGACTATAGTGTGGAATTTTTTGTAAACTTAGTCCCCGAGGCACGAAAAAGTATAAACCGATGCCTAGGAGAACTCTTCTAGTTGCAATAAACTAGAGTGTACCTTTTTCGTAAATGATTCTAATCGTTCGAAAAAGGGGTAAACTACCACTGACTATACGACCTTTCAAACACTTTTACAAGTGTGAAAGAATCAAGCTCACTTGGAGATCTTTTCATGTTTAAAGAGTCTTGAAAAGAGCTTAAAGTTGACTTCATAAGGGTTATTTTGTCATAAACCATTTTAACGAGTCTGAAAAAGTAGTAAAAGCACACTTGATTCCTCTTCACTAGAAGCTTAACGAGCACGTCGAAGGTATAAAAAGTGCTCTATGCTTTTTCAACTTGGGGTAGTAGAGTGTGAAAAACATGAAAATAAACTCAATACACTTTTCCTGTTTTAACCAGATCACGAAAACTATAAAATGTAAGATCAACACCATCTTACTATTTTTAACGAGCTTGACACATAATAGGAACTATTCCCAAGGTATATGCTTCATTTTTTAATGAGCTTGAGATAGAATAGGAAATATGCTCAATATGTCGTTTCATAGTTTAGCAAGCTCGAAACCAAAAATAAAGTATGCTCAAAATGTGTCCCATTGATGGGTGTTTTCCCAACATGATGTCCATTGGTTGGTACTTTCCCCCAGTATAACTATCAAGTAGATTAACTCCAACATAATGTAAAAGGTTGGATACATGCCCCCCAACCTTAATTTTTTTTGCTTACTCATTTCTTCATCCAATTAAATTTTGGGTTATTCCTAGGAAAAGGTTCGCTAGAGATAGAGGAAGAAAGAGGATTGAGTGAAGCAGGAAGATGAAATGAATGTTCAAGTATTGAGCCTTTAAAATAATTGACACAATGGAAGAATCTGTTTCATTTTTAACGAGCTTGACATGAAAATGGAACTCTGCTCAAGGTTGGTTTTATTTTTTAACGAGCTTGAAACCATAAGTAAACTATGCTCAGTTACATTTGTTTCATTTTTCAACGAGCTTGACACATAATGAGAACTATTCTCTCCTTCAGTTCTTGGCCAACATGATGTCTAGAGGTTGGTAGGTTTCCCCCCTTACATAAGAAGCTAGTGACTTAACTCTAATATGATGTCCAGAGACTAGAGACATTCCCCCTAAGCTTCCCCTTAATTGGAAGAAGATATCAGTTTTCAAAAAACTGAACTATAACATGATGTCCAGAGTCGAGAGCCATGACCGATGAATGGGAAGGAATCAAAAGAACATGCGGGATATTCAAAGAAGTCTGATGACTAGGAGTTATACAATGATTAGGTTTAACAAATGAAATTTGATCAATGGTCACAATATTCCCATCATGGGGAAAATGCATCACTCAAATAGTGTGGACACTACATCTTTCATGGCGTAAACATAATCTCATCCAAGGAGAATATTAAAAACAAAGGGACCTTGGACTACCATAACCTCAATACAATTTTCCCTCCTAAGGTGATAGGTAATAGGGGAAACTTTTGTTATTCCTTCGTTTGGAGATGTTGGTACTCCCCTTATGTAAAATTCTTATCTATGTAACTAAACTACCTATCTATTTAAGAATTTTAAATATACAAGAAACAAGTGCTACTTAATCTAAAGGAACACACAAACACATGAAAGGAGTGGATAAAAATTCAAGATCCTCATGGGAATGTAAACCCATCAAAACTCACTATATATGGGACGGTCCAAAATTAAAATGCAACAAGGAGGATCCGGATTGTACCCTTTTAAAAATACCCAACTACTTGGACGGTACGTGCATAATAATCTCCCTAAGTGTTGTTCTCGGTGTATTGTGATGATAGGATGACCACATGAATTTTCTTAGATGGTTTCAGGATCCCTAATGGTGTCTCCCGATATACACAAGGCATGTGGGAGCTCAAATCCACGTTAGTGTTGTCCTTTCATAACCGTTCGAAAGTTGCCTTCTGATATACTATCGAGCACATGAAGAACTTTTTGATATACCTCGAGGACACTTGAAAATTCGTTCGATATATCGACTGGTATGTGGAAGAATCGCATGATCCCCAAGATGCAGTGCAGGAAAATAAATGACAAATCCTATGTTTATAGACGTTGGAACACGTCCTCTGAACTATCATGCACTTCTTGCTAAGAATGCTAACTTAACTAGCGCTTATTTTATCTAAAATGGTTAAGTGGACATATAGAGTGAAGATTGACTCAGAAACCATGCAAGGATGAGATGCAAATATTTCACTCTTTCTTTAAATGGATTCCCTACTTATGAGAGAGTGAGAGGTTCTTTCCCCAAAGGCAGAAATTGAATAACATACACCCAAACTCAAATCTAGAATTATGTTTCCTATGTTTACAACAAAAGTAAAAAATAGGTCTCTATAAAGAAAAAGATCTAAATTAAATTTCCAATAAAAAACCTAAAGCAAAGAGTCTTTACATATTATGAAACTTGAAATCCTTTCTTTTCTTTTTTATTTTATATAAAACTAAGATGTAACAAAAGAGAAATTCTAAGTAAACTAAAACAAGAACAATTTTTTTTAATTTTCAAGTATTTCTCAATCTAATAAAGAAGATAAAACAAAAAATTTATCTTCCAATTATGAAGGAAATGAAATATCATTTTTACTCTACTACAAGGATCAAAGGAAACTACTAGTATTCCCAATACAAGATAACTCAAGACAAACCCAACACATGCACACAAAAAATGAAATGGAATTTTCCAATGTCAATGAATATAATCCACACAAAAGGAAAAGAGGTTTCAGAATTCCAAGAGAAAATAATTGAAATATATTGTAGAATATATGATTCCTGCCCACCGCAGAAAGGATTACACTTAAAAATCAAGATAAAAACACCCCCAAAATAAATTAAAAAGGGTCACGAAGTACCTACCTCGGCACACTTTGATGGATTACACCAGGGCGTTGTCTTCCATTCCGCGATCCTTGTCTACTACTGAACAACATCAGCAGAGCACTATGCATGAGGATAAGAGGTGTCAGCAGCGATAGATGATTGTAGGAAAGAGGCATCAACATGGGTCCGATGCTTTTTGAAGTACACCTAGGTGTGTCGACGGATCTATAAACCAAAAATCCAAATAACCTGTAGGATAAACCAATGTGGACCAAATTGGAATGAAGGTAAGGTAAAAAAAAAACTATAGAAGGGAAATAAAAGTGTAGTAAGGTGGATCACTCACCTTAAATATTTAAATGAGTAAGAAAACAAAATTCATAATGTTGTAAATAAAAGTGATATAAAAAATTCACATATCTGATTGGATCTACTCCATATATGATTGGATCTTTCCCCAGTATGGTCGCCAATTTTTCTACCAGGAATATTTCAATCAGTGCAAACATAGTTTTTTCCCCTATCCTGGATGGTGAAAATATAGAACAAAAGGACACAATGATGTATCCTCTCCCTATATGACTGAGCTACTTGAATGTGAAACTCTCCTTACCTTGAGTTTGGAATGTCGTCCTTGTTTTGTAGATCCTTGTGTAGTCAGTTGTACCTACAAAGAACACACAAAAAAGAAAAAAGATGAGAGAAACAAGATAATTCAGTTATCTATACTAATGATCAAGGAAACTAGTAATAAACAATCAATATCAAAATGAATCGTTTAAGGGAAAGGGAAACATGTTTGTATTAAGAAATGAGAAAAGAAAGCTACAACCAAAGCCTTGATGTCGAAGCTTTTCATTTACAATATCTTTTGACTCACTCAAACATACACTACAAACTAAGTAATATCTCAGTCATAACCACTCTTTCTTTGCATCCTATACCGGACTTGAATACAACAACATAAAGGTGCTATCTTGGTCTCTCCTTTCACATGGTCAATGTAGCTTACTTTTATAGGCTAGAGGAAGCTCAAATGGGTTGATATATTTCTGGAGGATGGTAGGGAATGATCCCTAGGGTTTAGGAGGTGAGTGCCATCTTTCCCAAGTAGTTAGGATCATCCTCCACAAGAGATTTTTCCTAGAAGCTTCTCAAATCTTCTTTTTTTTTTCACTTTTTGGACTGATGGCAGTCTTTGTAAGAGGTCTAGGAGTGCCAGTGCTTCTTGGGGTCATGTGGCAGGAACCACTAGTGCACCTTTTCAATAGAAAAAATGCACTAGGACTTTCTTATGCTCTGTGCCAGTAGGAAAGGTGTGTCATACTGCCTAGGACTGAGCAATAAGGCCCCAAAATGATAGTTTGGCCAGGTACTTCAAGGGATTTGAGCATTAAGATATATTTTGGGTATAACACCTATTCATTATTCCAGTCAATGATATGATTTTTATGAGCAATATATCTTCTTAATAAAGAAACATGGAAAATATCACGAGTTCTTATATGTGGAGGTAGATCCAATTGATAAGATACCGACCCTACTTTGTTCAGTACTTCAAATGGTCCCATGTATCTGGGTGCAATTTTAGTACAAAATCTTGTTCTTAAGGTGCTCCTTTTTTGTTTAACCCTTAAGAATACATATTCCCCCACACTATATTCTTTGGCTGGTATTTTTATTTTTGCATAATTTTTTAGTCTTCCATATGCAACATTTAAGTTCTTCGTTATTTTTTGTACTATTGTTTCCATCTATGCTAACATGTATGGTCCCAAGGTCATCCTATCCTCAGGATTTCCCCAACTTAATGGTACTTTACAGCTTCTACCATATTACAACACCTCAAAGGAGCTTATTTGAGGGAGGCTTCATAACTATTATTGTAAGAAAATCCAACCAAATGAATATAGTCCTCCCATTTATTATGTTGATTCATCACATGCATTCTTAGCACATATTTTAAAACTTGATTTACCCACTTTGTTTTTCCATCGGTTTGTGGATGGTTTGTTATACTAAAATTCAGCTTTGTGTCCATTCCTGTAAATAAAGACTTCCAAAAATTGGAGATAAGTTTCGCATATCAGTTTGAAATACTTGTTTTTGGTATCTCGTGGAGATTGAAAATGTCTCTCATAAATATATCAGCAATGTTTATAGCTTTAAAGGCAGACTTAACTGGTATAAAGTTTGTTGTTTTGCTCAGATTTTCTACTATAGCCATAATGGAGTCATTTTGTTTCTTGGTTTTAGTAAACCCGGTTATAAAATTCATAGTTATAGTTTCCCATTTCCATTTTGGAATAGGTATAGGATGCAATAATATAGATGGAAGTTGGTGAACAACCTCAACTTGCTAACATTCAAGGAACCTGACTACATATTCTATAGCTTCTCTTTTCATGTTAGGCGAGCAAAAATATTTTTTCAATGTTTTTATAAGCTTCTGATACACTATATGACATGCATAAGGACTATCATGTATTTCTCTAAAAATTGATTGCTTTATATTTGACTGGTTAGGCACATAGATTCGATTCTTGAATCATATAAATCCTTTTGAATTTATTTAGTACATTGTTTCAACAGTGTTTTTAGACCTGTTATTACATTTTTCCAACAAGCTTTTATATTTAGGATCTTCCTCGGACACTTCTTTCAATAATTTCTTAAATTCCGATTCATATTCACTAACTAGTATAATATGCAATTCATGTTGTTGTCGAATAACATCTGTTACTATGTTTTCTTTCCCTTTAATATGGTTAATTTCAAAATAATATTGGCTCAAGAATGCAATGCATTTGGCATGGCGGGCATTTAATGTATTTTGGTCAAACAAGTATTTCAATCCAACGTTATTAGTTAATAGAAATGACTTTTTCCCTACCAATTAATATTGCTATATTTTTAGAGCATGTATAATAGCTGCTAATTCCATGTCATGCACTAGATGATTTTTTTCATGCTCCTTCAATTTTCTGGATTCATAGAAAACTGCATGTCCATATTTAGTTATAAAACCTCCTAAATTATCTTTACTTGCATGTGTACAAACTACAAAATCTTTAATAGGATCAACAATTCTTAAAATAGGTTTTGCAGTCAACAAATGTTTTAATTTATCAAAACTATCTTGACATTGTTGACTCCATACAAACTCGATACCTTTCTTTTGTAAAGTGGTTATATCATTATTTATTCATGAAAAATTATCTATAAATATGCAATAATACCATGTCAACCCCATGAATGATCTGACATCACACACATCCTTTGGTACAAGACATTCTACAATAAATTTAATCTTAGCAGGATCCACCGCTACACCATTTTTGGAGATAATCTCCTAAGTATTGTACTTCCCTTCTATAAAAATCACATTTACTCAACTTTGCATAAATTTGATGCTCTCTTAACGTTTGTAATACCATTTGTAAATCCTCTTCATGATCCTTCTCATATTTAGAATAGATTATAATGTCATCAATGAACACGAATACGAATTTGTCCAAATATTAACTCAACACATTATTCATCATATTCATAAAAGTTGCAGGAGCATTGGTCAATGCAAATGGCATGACCACAAATTTATGATGTGTGTACCTTGTGCAGAATTAGTTTTGTGAGTGTCTTTTTCCTTAATTTGTACTTGGTGATAACCTGATCTAAGATCAAATTTTGAGAAAATTCTAGCCTCTCTGACTTGATCAAATAGTTCATCAATTCTTGGTAGGGGATACTTGTTTTTTATAGTCATTTTTTAAATTATTTGTAGTATATTCATAACCTAAGAGTGTCATATTTTGTTTTAAGAAACAAAATTGGTGCACCCCACAGTGACACATTTGGTCGTACATGCTTTTTGTCAAGCAAATCTTGTAGTTGCATTCTCAACTATGTAAACTATGGAACACTCGTACAGTAAGGATCTCATGATACAAGCGGAGATCCATGCACTAAATCTATGGTAAATTATAAATCTCTCTTAGGAGGTAATCCCAATACTTCATCAGGAAACACATTTTGAAATTCCTTATGAAAGGAAATTTGTCTATAGATGATTCTTCTTCACCGGATTCAATTTCCATAACCTTGATTGCATACAATTGACATCCTTTCCTAGCATACTTTTTGAGTTGTATAGCTAAGATTTGTCATACAGACACATGCCTGTAAATTCCTTTTATGGAATGACAATTATCCTTATCATCAATACAGTAAAAAAACTTATTGAGACAATGATAATATTCCTTCCAATCCATCCCAATCAAAATATCATAAGACCCTAAGGGATGTACATTTAAATCTACAATCATCTCCATTCTTTTAACAATCAACTCACATCTCTTAACCAGTTTTGTAACCTTTCGCTTCACTCATATTGCTAGTTGTACCAGCCATGCATTTTTTTTTCCTTTAAAATCTTACATTTCTCAACTACTGTGGGTGCAATGTAAGTCAAACTAGCTCTTGAATCTATAAGAATGGAAACATGTTTGTTTAGAATTTTACCTTCTATTTCCAGCATAGTTGATTGATGATCCACTTGCCTATATTCAAAAGAAGCATTAATTATAGGCACATTTTTGTCTTTGTCATTGGCTATAGAAGCCCCTTGCATCGGGTTCAAGGGATCCATTTTCCTATTAGGATTATGGGGATAGTTTCTATATAAATGGGGCCCATTACAACCCTAACATTTAATTAATTTTGAGTTATCATTGAATCCACTACTAAGGGATCCTGTACCTTTTTCTCCATTGTTAGAAGTCACATTTGGCCTATTATAATTATTATTAGTGCAACTTTTGTCCCTTTCCTGAAAGGAGAAGGATTAAAACCTTTACTTCGTTGTTCCATATTTTCTTTTTTCTTAGTATTACAAGATTTGTTCAACTCGTATCTTTGTTTCAATCACATATGGCACAACTTTGATTTTCTAATTGCTTCATCCATAGTCTTAGGCATGTCAAATTCAATTCTATCTTTATAGGTCGAGGCGAACCAACTAATAAATTGGTATAATTTAGATTTTTAATCTTTCATGTAGGGTACATAACATTGTAAGTTAAGGAATTTAGTTACAATCTCGTCTATAGTTAAATTTGCCGATTTTAATTCATTAAACTCCTTAACCTTCTCATCATAATACCATTCTTCCATATATTTTTTCTTAAACAATTTTTTAAAAAGTTTCCATATTAACTCTTTGATGCGCATATCATTTACACTTTTAGATTCCTACCACCATAGGGAAGCCTTTCTGCTCAGCTGAAAAATAGCCAAACATTCTTGAAGATTATTGTCATAACTATATACTTGAAAATAGCATGTTATGTTTAGCTCCCATGCTTCGGAAGCCTCCTCATATTCTATGTCAAAGGTAGGAGGTTTTAATTTCTTACCCCCCTGTAGTTCTACTGATTTTATTTTTCGTTTTTGATATCTAATTTTATCACTATCTTATGATTCCTTATATGAAAATTGTGAATCTTCCGTAGTTTCCTCAGTGCTAGAAACCTTTTTATTTTCTTTTTTTCTTTTTATCGGCACTGCAAAAATTGTGACCATTTTGGTTTAGTGGTCCCTTTTCTATTAATATTTTAAGATTATTACATTTATCTATTTCTATTCTGATCTAGCTATCATTAGTTTGGCATTGTATTCTTTAATATTGTCTAGATCAACCTTCAAACTTCACATTGTTTCTAACAGTTCTGACTAGACTTCAGCATTACATTTAGCTTCAATTTCAACATAGATACTTGGATATTCTAAAACCGACATCCCTTCAGGTGTCGGTATCCCTTCTATAGTTTGTTTGGGTTCAACCATTACTGTTTCTTCTATTCTCAGTGCACATTAGTAAGAATTTGTTACTTTAGAAGGATACTTATTATTCTAATGGTATACTTAAAATGGTCATTTATAACTATTATAATTATAGACCCATTAGGTTTGAGAGTTGCAAACCTTCTCTGATACCATTTGTAACATTACGTAAATCCATTAAACTCCATTAAATCCATATGCATTTTTTTTGTTTATCCTTTTCACATCTGGAGACAAGGTTAAGATTATGATATGTAATCATCCATGTGGCTTACATTATCTTAAGGTTTTTATTTAATTATCTTTCTTTCCAACCTTTAAGGGTAATATTTTTTCTCAACCCGGCATGATTTACTCTAATGCATTAATACATACATTGGAAAAACAACTGGATTTTAAATATAAAGACTTACCCATCAAACTACTAAACTGGCGGTAGGTGACTATAATTAGAGTCTTACTTAGCACTTCTGCTAAAAATTTCTACTGAAAAATGCAGGTAGGGTGGTCTCTCGTCAGTGTTCAATGTGTATGTGTATATGTGTATGTGTGTGTATATGTAAATGTATGTGTATGTATATATGTACATATACATATACATGTATACTTATGTATATCTATATACATATATACATAAGTATACATGTATATGTATATGTACATACGTATATGTATATGTCTATATATATGTATATATACATATACACATATACATACACATACATATATGTGTGTGTGTGTATGTATGTGTGTATATATATGTATATGTATATTTATATGTATGTATGTATATATATATGTATGTATGTATATATATTATGTTAAGTCTCTCACTACAAGTGAGGGTTATAATGAAATGATTTACCCACAAATATTCATTCAAGTCAAAATTGACTTCTTCCCATTGCATTTTATCCTCACTTGCAACATTGAACCATAATTCTTGACGAACTAGTGGAGTTTGGAAGGGTAAGCTTCTTAGTTTAACTTTACCTTAAAATCATTATTGTTCAATAAATTTGGTATTGTTGCTAATTACTAATTTTGTGGTTGCAAGATTTTTGGTTCAAAAAAAAGAATTGAATGTATCTCCCTTCAAACTCAACAAGTAGTTAATGATTACCGAGTAAGCCTATGTCTATTATTACCTCTCCTTTCTAGTAGTTTGATTGGGTTACGTCTCCTTGTGAGTATTTAATGAAGTTCATCAACTTTGAAGAGAAGGCTTCATGATGTATGTATGTATATATATATATATATATATATATATATATATATATTCATTGTAGTTTGTAAATTCTAGTGTTGGGTTGTGTCTGTTATATACTCTTTAATAATGCATTCAAGGGAACTTTTTCATGTCGAAAGACTCATATGAGGGGAATGTAGTTAGTTTTTGTATGATACTTTTGTTGACTCTTCCCATAATTGTGGAAATTATTCTATTTTGATTCATCTGTTATGTAATTTGTTCTCTACCTATACAATAACTAAAGAAGGTATATAGTGAAAGATTAATGAAGCATTATAGCCTATAACTGTAAACCCTAATACCCATTTTGGTTATCATAGACTAGACATAGGTTATGATAATATGATTTTAATCCTTTTTGTATCAAACAATTCTCTTTTTGTAATTAGTCTACTATTGTAATTAATTATATTTTTGTTTACTTAGTTTTATTAGTTTTTATACACCACATTAACTCTATGCAAGTAGTTTATTCTCATTCTTGAAACTAGGGTTTCTACTCTAATATTTTCTCTCATTCTGTAGATATGATGATTAGGGTTATATTAATTATTTTCTTGAGAAAAGAGGGGATCATATTTTAACATTTCATTAATGAAAATGTGGTTGTAATTGTTGTAAATAAAATACTTTTATATCATTAGATAGTCAAGCAATTATTCTGAGAGTTTCCTATCGTTATGTTGTTGATAAATGGTCAATGTTTTTATTATGAATTTTGTACACTGTTTCTACGGTTTTAAATATATCTATTGATATTCCCTATTAAACTTATCAGTATTTAGTCAAATAGGAAAATATGATTTAGTTATAATGCTCAAACTTCACTAATTCTTGAAATCACGTCACTTTTAAATAAAGTAAAACATTAACCAATAATAGTTTAATAAAATAGAAAAGACATATATGGTCATTCACAGTATAGATACTAGAATTTGTATTGCCATGATCCACCCGAACTTAGGAATCCTTGAATATTTTCATCCTACAGGGCCACCCCCTTTCCTGAATCATGAAGTGAATATTCACTATCCTCAAATTCAAGTTGCCACTAGTATTTCAGTAGGTTAACTACTGTAGAGCCTAACATTTTTCTTAAGTATTCTCTAAAGGTTTTTCTTTGGATCCTAGCTACTCCCAGATTCTCATTAGCAACTCCATGCTACTTAATAAACTACTCAAGGCCTATACTCTAATAATTCTTTGAAAACTTTTTTCTCTTCTTATTTTTCTTCTTGTTCATTTTGTGCATGCTCTTCCTATATTTGCCTAAGACTTTTGTAGCTAGTAACTGACTCCCTCAATATTGGCCACTTTTCCTCATAAGGATAGATGAGATTTCAGTTATTAAAATAAGTTTAGGTTTTGTGAATTGAATGCATGGGTTCCTAACTTCTCCTATCAAAATATTCACATTTATATTTTCTTTTTAAATAAAACTTCCTAAAAAATCTAGCAGTATTCACCATAAAAAAATAGAAATATAGTTACTTCAATGTTATGAGGCAACTACAATCCTACCTCGCTAAAATATTGTCACTGTCCTCGGTAACGATTCGTTCTGATTAAAATTTTGAAATAAACCAGGATAAACTTGTCTCATGACATATTCCCTTTCTCAGGTAGCTTCCTTTGGAGCATAATGATGCAATTGAACTTTAACTTGCATGATGGTTTTCTTCAGAAGCACCACCTCTCTCATGTCGAGAATACGCATTAGTTCCGTGTAAACATATCCCTTTGGTTCTACGTGTACATTATTCTAGTCAATAATATGAGCTTTATCAACAATATATATTTTTAATAAAGAAACATTGAAAATACCAAGAGTTCTTATATGTGGAGGTAGAGCCAATTGATAACATACCAGCCCTACTCTATCCAGTACTTCAAAGTGTCCAATGTATCTGGGTGCGATTTTCGTATAAAATAATGTTCTTAAGGTGCTCCTTTTTTCTTTGACCCTTAATAATATATATTCCCCTGCACTATATTCTTTAGATGTTCATTTTCTGTCTGCATAATGTTTTTGTCTGTCATGTGCAACCTTTAAGTTCGACCTTATTTATTGTACTATTGTTTCCATCTATGCTAATAATTATGGTCCCAAGGTCATTGTATCATCGATATTTCACCAAATTAATGGTACTTTACACCTTCTACCAAACAACACCTCGAAGGGGATCATTTTCAGGGAGGATTGGTATCTGCTATTATAATAAAATTCAACCAAATGAATATAGTCCACCCATTTACTAGGTTGATTCATCACGTACATTCTTAACATATCTTCCAAAACTTTATTTACCTGCTCTTTTTATCCATCAGTCTATGGATGGTATGTTGTACTAAAATTCATGTTTGTGTTCATTCTTATAAATAACGACTTTAAAAAATTGGAGGTAAATTTTGCATCTAGGATGGAAATAATTGTTTTTGTTATCCTGCGGAGTCTAAAATTTTTCTGCATAAATATATCAGAAATGTTTATATATTTAAGGGTGGAATTAACTAGTATAAAGTGTGTTGCTTTGCTCATTTTGTCTACTACAATCATAATGGAGTCATTTTGTTTCTTGGTTTTAGGAAAACTAGCTATAAAATCCATATTTATAGTTTCCCATTTCCATTCTGGAATAGGTATAGGCTGCAATAATCCAATTTAATGTTTGTTAACACCTCAACCTGCGACATTCAAGGCACCTGGATACATAGTCTGCTACTTCTCTTTTCATGTTAGGCCGGTAAAAATATTTTTTCAATGTTTGTATAAGCTTCTAATACCCTGGATGACCTACAGAAGGACTATCATATAGTTCTCTAAAATTTATTTTCTTTATATTTGACTGGTTAGGCACATAGATTCGGTTCTTGAATCATAAAAATCCTTCTGAATCTATTTGGTGCACAATTTCAAAAGTGTTTTCAGATCTATTATTACATTTTTATAGCAAAGTTTTATATTCAGAATCTTCCTTGGACAATTATTTCAATAATTTCTTAAATTCTCATTCATAACCACTAACTAGTACAATATGCAGTTCATGTTGTTGCTAACTAAGAGAATTTTCTACTATGTTTTCTTTCCCTTTAATATTCTTAATTTCAAAATCATATTCGCTCCAAAATGGAAGCCATTTGTCTTGGTGTGCTTTTATTGCCTTTTGGTCAAACCAGTATTTTAATCCAACATTTTGAGTTAATAGTAAGAACTTTTTCCCTACCAAGTAACGTTGCCGGATTTTTAGAGCATGTATGATAACTGCTAATTCCATGTCATGCATTCAATAATTTTTTTCATGCTCCTTCAATTTTCTGGATTCGTAGAAACTTGCATGTCTATATTGAGTTAGAACACATCCTAAACCATCTTTACTTGCATATGTACAAACTACAAAATATTTATTAGGATTAAAATTCTTAAAATAGGTGTTGTAGTCAATAGATGATTTAATTTATCAAAACTATATTGATATTGTTGACTCCATACAAACTTGATACCTTTATTTTGTAAAGTGGTTATAGGATTAGTTATTCATGAAATATTCTCTACAAATATGTGATAATACCCTATCAACCCCATGAATGATTCTCTTGAACAAGTATCATACAAAATAAAGTAAATTTATTTCTAAAAGTAACATTGCCTTATGTTAATTGTTACATTTTTTTTGTATGTAACAAAAAGTTATATTGTATACCAATAGGAGATAGATATTGATGATATCACAACAGGTACCCATATCTTTAGTTTGAAAACCCCATCCATAAAAAGCATAATTTCATAAACAGTTAAGGACTCCAAAACTACCTCTCCTCGTGGGGGAAAATAGAGATTTTTACTATATATAATAGTAAGCATAAAACAAAAGGATAAAAACAGTAGATTTAACTATCGACAACAAAGAAGAAATCAACAAGATCCATATTATATCTATCTAAGACATACAAAATACCCATAAACCAAGAAACGAAGCCTAGTTCATGGAATTTGGTGATCGTTGAATGTGCCTTTCTTTCTAGATTGTATCACATTGGTGACAATGCCACCATCAACAACTTTCTTAGTCATGATTCTACATGATTTCATCCTTCCATAATTTAACAAGCTCCTCATCACCCTTTTCTTTCACCCCAACACTCATCAACACGTAATCCAGGAGGCCCTTCATTACCCTGAACATTGTCAATGTTTTCTCATATAGGTCCAACCATGCCCTGGTCATCTTGAGGTCTTGGATGCACTCATATAGAATCACAAATTCATCCATAGGCTTACAATATTCCAATTATTCCCATGGGACCTTCTCTGCTTCCTCAATTTCCTCTTGAATTGTTTGTAGAATCATTGCCTTGTAATGCTAAGAATCCTGAGAGGCCTTGAATTGTTCCCTATTAGCATGCATCGAGCCAAATTTGTCTCCCCCTTTCAAATATCTGTGTGTATCCATCACATGAAGCCCCTAGTTCCTAGAGTCTCCCCAATTCACAGTGGATGCCTTCTCCAGGACTTCCCCAAAAACTAACATTGTCAACATCAACACTCCACACATTTCCACCATAACCTTGTTTGAGATCATTTCATAATATCCTTGAATTCCAATGACTACTTCGCCTAATTTCCACTATACAAAGATACTTTGAGTGTACCCTGTAGAAATTCTAAGGCCTTGATGGCATAAGGAATTTCATAAACTGGCTAAGGATCTAAGCACACAATTAACCTCACAGAGAATTGTAGAGAATTAGCATAATGAGAGAAGAAGAAGAATTAATGAATGATCAATAAATGATAATTGATATTATTACATAGGTAATACATCCTTATAAAGGAAAAAGGAGTTGCATGAAGACAACTCAAGCTAGCTCATAAAAGCAGGCTTACTAATTATGATAAACCCCTTAAAGCACTTTCCAATATACCAAGCACCTCACGAGTTGGAAAAAGCATGAGTGGGTTGTCAAGGAGATGGAAATAATATGCTAATGGAGAAAAACTAATGGAAGATGGGTTGGAAATAAAAGCACCCAGTTTCCTAGTTGACTAGCTTTTATCTTATCCATAGAAAAGCAGAAAAAGCAGAATCTACTATATGGTCCTGTATACTAATTCTAGAGGAACCCAAAATCAGAAATAAATCATTCCTAGGATATAGATGGCATGCATTGATTTTAAGGTGCCACCTAAATAAGCTAGTGGGTGAATAATTAATCATTATTGATTAATTATTTTATCCTAAGTGTATGAGTGGGTTTATTATATCCCAACACCCCCCTATAAGCCTGACTTTATGATGGTATGACAAAAAATATGGATGCATATGGATGCATATAGGGCCCAGCAACAAGGCTATGGTCACCCTTTTACAATTTATCTTGTCCAAAGAAATGAGGAAAGAGGCAAAACCTCAAGGGGAAAATCCTCCCTCAAGAAGGACATGAAAAGTAATACCAAAAATGTTGAACTGCTGGTGTTGCTGCTGCTCCAAACTAAATGCTGATGTCTGGAGGAATCTTCTTCTTGGGAAGAAGATAAATCTGCTCACCTGGATCAAGGACAGCTGCAGGATGGAACCTAGGACCATGTAGAACAACTGAAATCCAATGATGTGAAGGCAATATTGAAGGATCTTGAGACTTGTAATCAGCTCCAAGATGATGATATGACTTTAACTTCGAACCAGTAGAGATGAAATGAGCTCTAGATAGGTGGAATAACTGTCCAAGCGAGTGTATCATGTCTCCATCTTCATTTACACAGATAGGATGTGTGCAAGTGATCATGTAGGAACATAGAGAAGGCAATGGATCAAAGAGTGTGAATGCATGGGCTCCATGGGTTGATCTAGCTTCCAAAGAATCCAAGAGATCACAAAAAAGGCACAACAGTAGACTCATGGAATATACTAGTAAAGAATCCTCTATGGTAGAATAATGAGAGGAGGAAAGATAGTGATGTTCAAGATCTTCAAGGAGGCTCTGAGAATGAGTGCCAAGAACAATGGAGGAGCTACAAAAGCACATGGGATCAAGTATGGTAAGTGGCAAAACACTGGAAGGACTTGATTTGGCTAAGCAAGCATCCTGGAAATCACTGGGTTGCACACCATCAAGAGGAGAGGCATGCACAAGGTGTGAGAGGTCTGGCATATGGATCTCAGAATCCATGATAGAAGACATAGAGAACACTGAATGTGTGAGTGAATAATCAATAGCAATAGCAATAGCATTAGTCACTTCTTCATGATCAACTTCATCAGAGACTGTAGAGGTCGAGACATCTTGAGAGAGAGAAATCATTGAGGAGCTAGAGGCACTCTCCACATATCTAGAAGGATCCTCATTGTCCTTTCCCAAAACTCTATCCAATGTTTTCCAGAGATCCTTTGGGGAATCAATAGAATCAATAAGGTAGCCCATGCATGGAGAGATAGATAGGCACATAGCTCCAATTGCTCTGTCACAGTCATTCAACCAGTCACTTGGCTCTTCATAAGATTCTTCACCAGCTCCAATAGATATCTCATAGAGACCTTGTCTCTTTAGATATGAAACCATCTTCAGTCTCCACTTTGAATAGCTTGTCAATGGAGAAAGAAGAGGAACTGCTTTTCTTGAAGCCATTCGAAGTTGAACCTGCAAAATAAACCTGCAAATCTGAAGAGGAGGATTAATTAATGAACTCTCAAAGCTCTGATACCATGTAGAAATTCTAAGGCCTTGATGGCATAAGGAATTTCATAAACTGGCTAAGGATCTAAGCACACAATTAACCTCACAGAGAATTGTAGAGAATTAGCATAATGAGAGAAGAAGAAGAATTAATGAATGATCAATAAATGATAATTGATATTATTACATAGGTAATACATCCTTATAAAGGAAAAAGGAGTTGCATGAAGACAACTCAAGCTAGCTCATAAAAGCAGGCTTACTAATTATGATAAACCCCTTAAAGCACTTTCCAATATACCAAGCACCTCACGAGTTGGCAAAAGCATGAGTGAGTTGTCAAGGAGATGGAAATAATATGCTAATGGATAAAAAATAATGGAATATGGGTTGGAAATAAAAGCACCCAGTTTCCTAGTTGACTAGGTTTTATCTTATCCATAAAAAAGCAGGATAAAGCAGAAAAAGCAGAAAAAGCAGAATCTGCTATATGGTCCTGTATACTAATTCTAGAGGAACCCAGAATCAGAAATAAATCATTCCTAGGATATAGATGGCATGCATTGATTTTAAGGTGCCACCTAATTAAGCTAGTGGGTGAATAATTAATCATTATTGATTAATTATTTTATCCTAAGTGTATGAGTGGGTTTATTATATCCCAACATACCCATGGGAAATCCTTGGCCCTTTTGAGAAATCATTCCACACAAATAACACTTACACTCCCCCCAGTTCTCGATCTATGCCATAATCCTCCTAACTACCTTTGTGCTCCCCTCCTCTATTCCTTGACACCTCATAACACTATAGTGGGTCGATGTACAACCTATGTCTCTCAACATGTATCCCGAGTCTTCTTCCATGTGCCTACTCTTGTTCACCACGTGTTTCATTCTATTAACACATGTATCCTGGGATCTTATGTTAATTGTTACATTACACATAATAACTATTTGCAATAAAATTAACATAAATGTTAGTTTCTCATGTCTAGGAGTAATAATATAGCTCCCATATTATTTAACTTTCTAAAATTTGTTCTCGCATTTTAATGAGCATTCATTTTAGGGACAAAATTTGTAGTGCCAAGGTTTATTTCCAAGCAGTGAGGAGGCAAGATCATGTGCATCATTATTGAAATTTTAAATAACATTAATATAATCAAGATTCTAGGACCATTTAGATATATAAGTTACACCAAAATATTGGAGCATCTAGGAGCATTGAAATATATTTCCACCAAAATACTATGACCATCCTTACAAATATCATCCCTTTGCTACAAAAGGATAGTTTTGGGATTTATAGGGATCAACTTAAATCTAACCTACTAATTCCTCTCTTCAAAATCCATGAAATCATAGTATAGGTGTAGTATTATGGAGGTAAGTATCCAAATAATTCTCCCTGATTATTTCCATTGAAACATAGTTTATTTCCTAGGGTTCTTTAACTCCTTTCTATGATATGTTTTTTCTATCTTTTTGAGTCAATGTGTAGGTTGAGACTGATAGTTTGATCGAATCACACAAATATTTCAAGTTACAATTCACTACTTAACCATTCGAATCTCATAACTGCTTGTCCATAATATCTGCTGATTTTCAATCATGACTAATGTGAGAATAAAGGGATATCACACACAAAACTAGTCATGCTCAATTGAATGGTTAACTCTATATGATGGTGTATAAATATCTTGTAGATCATGTATTTCACTATATTAAGTGGTACGACTACTTAAACATTACAATTGAATGAAATTAAGGTGATAACAACTGTTAGGGTGATGTATATAGATGAACTTGAAATAAAAACCATTTTGAACTCATAATTTCCTTCAATGTACCTTTTAATGCATTTATATGAAACTTATATCAAATGGAGTACAAACTTAAGTGGAAGATAATAACCATAATGTGTATATGTTCACCTATGGTGGCATGACTACCAAATCAACATATCCAAAAATAAATAATTGCTAGAATTCTGATCTGTATAAGAAGGAGATTGGAACCATGAAAGAACAACATTTAGTGAGTGTATAATCACAATAGATTATAGACACAATTTTAATCAACTTCAAGAAAATATATTTTTTGTACTATATGAAAATGGTACAAGTAAAACTACTTATGATCATCAAATTGTAAGACCCATTGTAGTATGATGTTATGAAATTTTAATTAACCCAAAGACAAAGAATGAAAACTCTAGTGATCTTGAAT
>LPNX010222510.1:0-58548 GCA_001517045.1 Pseudotsuga menziesii | reverse complement strand
CCAAGTAAACATACATTGGATCTTACTCCATGAGTTCACACAACTATATTAACAACTATCTTGGTTAATATATACTAAGATACTTAGTATTAATGTAACAAAATTATTATAAAACCTCCAATTACCAAAAATTATTTTTCCATGGTGATGCTTATAGTGGCACAAGTTTAAAAATATGCTCATAAATGCATTCATTTTCACATGACCATGTTACCCTTATTATTACTAAAAAGGAAATTCTAGATGACAGGTAAAGACGCCACCTTGATTTTTCACCAACAACTTTGGCTACAACATAACCTTATCAACTAGTCACCTTGCCATCGTTGGAGTTTTCCCATGCATTAAATAATTTTCAAATTCTTAACAAAACCTAGATGATTATCTTTAGTTGTGTGATCATATTCGGGCGTTGTTATATTTAAGTTAATGAGAAATATGATCCATTGTTATCATCACCTTAGAAAAAATTGAACTCGATGCTAGGTACACCCTTGTATTCTTTATGGATATCATGCTAAAGTTCCATAGCTGACTTGGATTAATAAAAGAACCCTATTACCCCTTAGGGTATCATTCTAAAGTTCCATTCTTAATCATATTTTAAGAATGGTATACTTGATGCATTTCGCATCTGAGTTATTAAATGTTGGTTGGTGGAAGGATGATCCCCATCATTCTTTTATCCAGGCGGAAATAAATCCACACCTTATTCACATGGTATAGGAACAAGGTAAAAACTTCATGATGCTTTGGGGTTCAATATGCCATTCCTTCAATCGGTTGGGCTCTTATATGCTTCTGTCTCAAAGCTATATATTTTCTTCTTCTTTCGAGTTGGTTTGGTACTTCAGCCACCTTGGTGCGACTACCATGGAGGTAGGGAAAAAATATATATTGCTTATTTCTATTTGTTTTTACAAAGTCATCTTTTTTAGACATCTAATTGATTGAAAATTATATGCATCAACTCAACAATTCACTAAATTACTCATTGGTTGCATATTGTACAGGAGTTTACTTGGAAAATAAATCGGCTGATACACTCACTTGGGGTTTCCAAAATGAGGAACTAGCGTTACAACAACATGCATGGTAAGAAATCTGCCTCATTTCCAAACTTCATTTCTAGTTTCCTTTCATTTAGAATTTGGTGGAAACATTATTTTTGTCTCCTCTCAGATTGAATCAACTTACGATTCATTTTTTTTACATTGATTCACCAATAAGGGAACATGGACTCTCCAACCCTTGTTGAATAAACAATTAGGAATTCCAATTTTATTTATAAAATACCTAGCTCAAATGTCGTGGAGGAAAGTATCCATATCATATGGGCTTGGAACCCCCATTTTGATTCCAAAAACATTTTTTGCGAGACCAAATATGATGATTTGGGTATTTTTATGAAAACGTAGATTCCCTTAGGGCGTTTTTATTTCCATGTGTAAGGGTTTGATTTCATATCTGGTAGCTTTTGAAATGTTGAAATGAACTTAGAGAAGGAAGAGTTGTAGGTGGCTATCTACTAATTGTTTGACAAAAGTCCTCAACCAAGTAATTGTCCACTAAGTGTTTGACAAAATGCCTAAACCAAAATTTCCATATCTCCCTCATTCATATTTTGAGGCCGGTAAAAATATACAGGGTTCGACTCAAAGATTCAACCAATAAATTTCCAGAAATTCCAGTAACCCTTTTTTGGGTCCATAATCGAGCTAGCAAAGTGTATTAATTAGGACCCTTCTAGGTTGATTTTTTTTTACTTTGAAAGAGACCCATTTGATTTGGAGAAGTGAATATTAGTACTATATTGTTTCTTTAGGTTTTCACCCTTAAATTTTAAATAATGACCTTAGATTTTGATTTCATCTCCCTCAAAAAAACCTTCATTGTTTACCTTCTCGAGGCCAATTCTCACTCAATTTTAGTTCGATTTTCACCAAACAAAAGGAAATGCGTTAATTATACTTGTAATTTATTTATAATGAACTTATGAAATTTCAATTTTAGATAATTTTTGAAAGGTAGATTAGACAGAACAACTTTCATGCCAAGAGGCATTTTTCCCATTTTGAACCTAGTTTGAGACCATTTTTTATAAATGATTGGGGGTACACTTGTCAGAACAAATTTCCCTCTGAGGCATAGATGAATGTCCCTATGCAAGTGCCATGACTTGAACCACCTTGGAAGCCATTGATATTAGTTTTGTGGCCTTTCATCTCCATAGTTTGTACCATCTAACTGCTGATTAGCCATCACAAGTGCCATCGAGGGAACATATCCCAAATCAAATGATGACATGGAACTCCTAATTTTATCTTCAAAGGCTTTTGTCAAATCCATTTCTTTCTCTTGAACTGTAACTTTTTGATAAAATTAATATTAATTTTTTCATATAGGGAAAAAATATATTTATGAAGTTAAAAGTGATTTGACTTAGAAAAATGGCCACTTCTCCAAAAGTGACAAGTATCTTGTAAATCGTCAAGTCTCTTTTGACCGAAGGGATTGCACCTAACCCTAACCTCTCAAATTTCTTTATATATGAGGAGGGTCCTTTGTAATAGTTAACATTTATTCAACAAGGAATATAAGCTCGGTTGGTATTTTTTTAGAGTTTTTAGTGCTATACTCACTTGTCCACATTCATATATTGACATTTTGTATATACTTGTTAAGGTTTGAGGAATAGTAGTAGTAGTTGTTTATGTTGGCTCCTTTGAGGGATTGGTTAGCTATGTTACTTATATTATTTTCTTGGGTTTAATATGTTGGTTTTAAATTTTCTTTACTAATGGTTATTGTTTGTCATATATATTGGCTTTTGTGCAAGTTTTCTTAAGAATAGGTACTTGTTTGCTTAGTAATCTATGTTTGCTTAAATAATTTTGATTTGGAATTATAAAAAACAAATTCTCTATGTAGAAGAAATCTTTATTTAGCATGCATTTATACTTGTATGGAAAAGCTAAAAAAACTGTGTTCATAATATAGTTTAAAATCTGAACTTCTCTTCCCCTGAATCGCCCTCTCACTCTCTATGTGAGGTGAGGGTCACTGCTACTGCATTGCATTGCAGTTGCATCCTTTCCCACGTTTAATCTTCTAGTTTTTTCTTTTATTATATTTTGACAACTTTTCATACTTTAGCATATATTTCCTCAAAACCAACCCCTATTTAGGAATTATATCTCTTACCTCTCATTAAAGAGTGGAAAGATTCAAAAAAATTCCCATAAATGATGTTGGTGGGGCTATAAGGTTGGATGATTCCATGAATATCCTAAAACATGCTCACAACTGCCCATCACATGCTCCACCAGCATTTTACTGTTGCCTTCAACCTCCAACAGTAGCAAAATATCCTAGGGCATTATCAAGAATAGTTTCACCCCCTCTCCAAGAGTGATCAGAATCCCACGTGTATTTATTTTCTCATATTATATTGTTTATGTTTTGTGAAAACAGTCTTCTACTGTGTCAAAACCTGAGTAAATTACTTATCAATAAGTATAGGTTCAAACATATATTTTATAGATTTGCATATTTAGTTCAGGAACACAATCTGATTACTCTTGTTTATTCTTTAATACATTATATGATATATGCTAGTGTTTGTATTATGCATTGCATATTTTCAACTTTCTAGGTTGTTATGGATGGGAGGACACGACTCAAAACTGAAATAGAGGTTGATTTTCTAGAATTACTAGCTTCCCTTCAGGTAATGCTATTTTTTTTTTAATTGTAGAAAATGAGGGACCTCTCAATAGTTTTTTAAATCCTTGGTAATATAGCAGTCATACTGATCAGGAAAAATTATCAATATTTTTTCTATTTTTATCTTGAAATTGATGCTTCACCTTCATTTATGGGAAGCATGGTGTGGTTGGTATTTATTTTTGAATTCTTATAATTGTGATTTTTTTGTAAACAAAAACTAAGTGTTTTTATTAATGTATAGGAGTAATAGTACATCATATTTGCAATTTTTTTATGCTAGGACTGATATGGCTTGAATGGCCCTTATTACTGAGTATATTCAGAAAAATTGATTCACCACAAGAATCCAGGTTTTAGACCCCATATAAAGGATCACCACTAGAAAAAAAATCATATTGACTACGTTATATGCATGATAAAAGACCAATTACTTATGTTTAGACATACTATTGTCATGGTTGCAAACACCACTAGCATAGTTTATTTGTGGAGGGCCCTTAGTGAGGTGAAAATGGGCCATGTATCAAGGATATATAAAGTGCCATAACCTAATTCCATATTTTTAATTGGAAACCATTGCAATGAATTTATTTAAATTTGGAGAACATATTCATACTTAGCATTATCAATGACATTAGGGACACACCTCAAAACTAGGAGATTTAAATAATTATCTATAGTTACTTGTTGACCTTTCTGCTAACATTGTAGTACGAGAAATTTCTTGTTATTCATCATATGTATACTTACCCTAGATTCTACAATCCATTTCCATGAAGAAGTTGAAGACAATAAATCATAGTGCACTGTAAGATGTGCAGGGATAGAAGTACCAAAATTGTCTTCAAAGAGGTTATTGTTACTAGTTGTTTGTCTAGTGACATATTCAATCCTTTGAAAATGGATACACTTTTTCAAGGAACGTCCCTTATTATGGTAATAATAGCTAACCATTCTCTTTTTATTGGAGGATTTGTGAGTTTCCCTATAGAATCATGTTTAGATGTGAATGTGGTAACCTTAGAGGGGTTAGGATTTTTAAATTCTGCAAGGTGACTTGATGGTGGGTAAGGTTTGAAAATACATCCCATAAAGAGGGAGAAGCAGGTTCCTTGAGCTCTAGAAAATGATAGAAAATTTTCCAGATGTAGGAGAAATATTATTCATAACAACTCCTACATTATCCAAAAGAGTTCCAAGCATGATGATGGTTCTTAATTCTAGGTAACATGAGCGCCACACTCAAAACAGGAACCATTACATCCAGTTCACATTGGATGCATTGACAGGGATTTGTTTCTAGCTAGTAGTTTCTTCATTTATAATTGGTGGCCTTTCACAAATGGTGAAGTTCTTGATTTAATATAAGCAATCACCATCTACAGAGGTTGGAAATTTCTCATAGTAAATAGGATGCTTCCACATTCTTCCATGAAGGTTCTAGGAGTCTGACTTAGACTCAAAATTCAAATGTGAATTATGTTGAATAGACATGTCTAACCCGCTGATCTATGTACAAAAGGCATAGAACAAAATGCACTCATTTTTCTTGATTTTTACTCGGATTATTAGCAGACAACCAGCAGACCTGCCAAAGTCATGGCATTCTGGAATATGTAGTATCATCTATGACCATTGCTACAGGTTCTTATTGAATTTTGCATCATGTAGAAATTGTAACCTTTCATCTTAATAAAAAGTTCATCTTCTTTCCTAAAATTGAATATATATTTTGTATTTTCCCATTGAAAAAATGTTTTCTTTAATGAAATCTAGTGTTTTTTAACATGTCAACCCGGCCATATTTCATCCCAGTCAGGTCAACTCTTACCCCTTGATCTATCCCAATGGAAACTATTAACCTTTCTAGTTATAAATTATTGTAAATGGAATATAATTGAGAAGAAGACCAGTGTATGCTTCGAAAGGAAATCAACATACAATGGGGAACTCCAGTTTAGACCTGAGATCTAATATTACTTATTAGCTTGTGCTGAAAATGGGGAACTCTTACTAAGTGTGATGGCTCTACACTAAATAATTTAGATGAGATGTTGAGTAAAAATCCCTCGTGAGAAGAATGGAGGTAGAATCTGGAGTTTAACCATTATTTCACACAAGCAAATTTATGTTATCCAAAAAAAACTATTAAATTCTTATTCACTTTTTCTTCTACACAGAAGTACATGACCCTCAATTGACACTACTCAAACATAAGCAAATTATTTTCACCTTCGAAGCACTCATAGAGTCAATGGATAATTTTCATGAAAGCAACAAGATCAGAGGGGGACGCTTTTGCTCTGTATATAAGGTTCTTGTACTTGTCATTGTTTTATTTTGTAAAGAAAAACATGGTTTGAATTAAAAAGCACGGATTAATGAACAACAAATATTACATGTATTTGGAAGAAACATGGAAACATTCATTGAAGTTAGCAACCGCAAAGAGGCATTCCTTGTCACATGTTCCATATGTTGAGTAGGATAACTGGTCAATAATCTAGTATTTTTTTCAATCTTCCTTCAACCCAATTTTTGAAGATATTCAGCATCGTATCCCAAACTCTTACTGCCCATTGATTATTCAAATTTCCACATCTAATATTTGGAATTTAATGCAGTGACCCTCTATCCTATAAGAAAAAAAAAAGCACTTGGCCTACAAAGATTTCACACTCTCTCCAACACTTGGAAGTTGCAACCTTTGTTTTATGGTCTGCCTGACAATGGTTATGTTATGAAGGGACACATAAATCCCCTGTTCTACTAGAGAAAAGCTCTATTCTACGAGGAAATATCCACCAACAACAATAAATGAAATATGAGTATTTCAGTAAAGTCCAAGCATTTGCTACTGATGATGGAGATTCCCTTGCAGAATAGAGATTTACTCCAATGGAACAGGTCATTACAACAGTAGTTACGAGGATAGGTGTTTAGATATTATCTCATATTTTGGAATTTCCTCAGTGGATCAACAATATTAACAAGAGTGAAACAAGTGTACAATGTAGATTCATTTCATGGTTGTCTTATTGTTGGGCAATAGGGAAGACCCGGGTTTAATCCTTTTTCTTCGCACCAACAAAAGACCCACAGTGTTGGCCCTTTCAGAAACAACCTGTGAATAGGTTACGGTCTCACCCGAAACAGCTATGGGGTGCCGCAGAATCAGGTTTCTGCAAGAAAAAAGGGATATTACTGTACCTTAGTCTTTAACAACTATAATAAATAACCACAGAGCTCTGACATTCATATATATAAAGAACTTCGCAGATAAATAAACAACAATCACTTGCTTAACCCGTTACTGGGAATTTATAGCGAAGCTATTTATTAGCAGCGATCTTACTTATCATATTTATACAGTTATTAATGCATAAAAGACAAACAGAAATAGAAACAGCACAAGAACCACAACACCAGATATAACGTGGTTCACCCCTAGTGTAGGGGTTACGTCCACAGAACTGTGTTTTATTTCAACTTTCTTCAAAATCACAGTTCTGATCTGCGCACTCAGCTGCAGATCTCTTCAAGTCTCTTAAGCTGCGCACACAGCAGTAGGCCTCTGCGCACACAGCTGTAGATTTCCTCTTAATCTCTTACAAAAACCCTTTGCACACATAGCTGCAGAGGTCGTCCACGCACACAGCTGGGACCTAACCTTTCCTTACAAAATAGCCGTAGCTTCGCCTGAATTTCCTTTACAATAAAAAACCTAACCTTTCTTATTTACAAAAGTGCCTATTTATATGTCGCACTATTACAAAACCATGGACTTAAACCATGGGCACCGCGAACCCTAAACCTTGGTCCTAAACCATGGGTTAATTACAGACAAAAAGGGGTTTTGACTTAGCCCCGACACCCCTAAAGCTAATTTGAGTCATGAATCCACTTACAAACTCCTTTTGCTCGTGAAGATACCTTCCTTAAGGACCGTTAGGGTGTGCGTACCAACAGGCCCCTAAGACTCACCAGTGTCCCATCCCGGGGCACTCTGCGGCTCTTCTGGCAGACGAACTTTATCAGCAAGGATAGCATACTGCTTGTTGAGATCACAGATGATACTGTCAGCGGCCTGTTCCTTTTCCACCAACTCCTGCAGTACCTCGGCTGATGTTTCAGTGGCCCTTTGCTGTGAAAATGCGGAATATTCCTTCAGGACTTGTAGTTGGGCGTCCGCGGCAGTGCTTAACTCAAGTGCTTTGTTAATAAGTGGCTACATAGCATTTTCCACCTCTGTTGCATTTTCTCTGTATAATTCAATTTCCTGCTGTAGTTCGTTGCTGTGCTTTACCTTGACCATTTTCTCCATGGGTGGAAGAATCTTAATTGCTGCTTTTACTGCATCCAATTCTTCCTTCTTCTGTCGAATGGTTTCTTGCAGTTGCCCAACTCTTGGATGCTCCTACAAGGTAGTCCAAGCCTCCACACTATCTTCTAATAGCTTTGATGCGCTGCCCACAATATCTAAAATTTTTGCTGCGGATGCTTGAATGTCTACGCGACGTTGGTTTTTGACCTCAGGTGGAATTTCTGGGCGGATGCGGAGTTGAAGTTCCGTGATCTGGGTCTCATGCTCTATTTTGAGCTTCTCGATTTCACAGCGGGACTGCTGCGCATAGTATTTTAACCTAGCCCGTCTTTGCTCTAGTTCTTCTACCAGTTGCACATCGAAGTCAGGGAGAATTCGACATGCTTCATCCAACACTCGAACCAATGTAATCCACTTACATTCTGCGTCCCTCTTTCACTGCTCTGCTGCTTCTAGTTGCGCTGCGAGGTCATCCTTCTGCTTCCTGGTGTCATCCAACTATTTTTGGGAATAATGGTCTCGGGCCTAAATTTCCTTTGCGATAGCGGACTGGCAGAGATATAATTCTACCATGGACATTTTGGTGTAATCAATTCCTACTATCATGGTCATCACTGCACGAGATGCTACATCAGTTGTGATAAGGGCAGCCGCGGATATTTGGCCCTTGTGTTCTCGAGCTGGCCATTGCCTTAGGTCAGGCTACACACTTACCGGGGTACTGGTGGCTACAGTGCTTGTCACATATTGTGCTGCTAAATCCTTCAGCTTCGATATGCGTTGTGCGACACCAGTGATGGCATACAAATGTGCAGCCGCGAAATCGAACCATTTTTTGGTAAGAAATTCTGTGGATTTTGACAAAGCCTTGTCAAGTTCCTCGCTTGTCAAGCCGATGGTGTCATCGATGTTCTTTTCCTTCGACGCCTTCGCTTTCTTTCAGGACCGCGGTTTGTCTACTTCCTTGACTTCTGGTGACTTGCGCTTATCCTGCCTGTTAGGTTCTGGAGTAGTCTTGGCCGAGTCTTGTCCTTCCTCTGCATCGATGTCCATCTCATCGCCCTAGTTGTTGTCAATCTGCTGCGACTCAGTCAGTTCTTTGCTGTCTTCCGGGGGAGCTTGTTGTGGTGTGTTGCTAGGCCTGACACCCACATTGGTAACTATGGGGACGGGGATGTGAGGTGTCTTGCTTGCATCTTTCAGCCATTCAACTGGCCAGTGTTGGACTACTGCGTGGATATCACCCTCAGTGACTACATATGGTAGCTTGAACCATTGATGATGTTCATCTGCGCGAGCCTGGATGAAGGTATGATGCATGTCAACACTGAAAGCGACTGCACCGTGATAGTGGGAGAATAACGTCTGACTAAGCCGCGGGGTTTTTGCCATCTGAAACTAGATATCCATCATATAAAAGGCAAACACATAATTTGTCATCTGCTGGTGTTTTTTGTCCTGGGAAACCCATAGCGATGCGTACCTGGCTATGCTAGTCGTGTTCTTTGGGGCATCAGGGAACTGCACCTCAAGAGGCTCTCGCCATCCTACCAATGCGATAAGGACAAGTAACCATGAGTAATGGAAGGGCCTACCTTTCTCCTACGCATCTTGAGCATCTTCCAAGAATTCCTTTGCAATATAGTCTGCCCAGTTATAGCTGTAACCATCAGCGCAGTTCATAGCGATTCTGATAACCGGGGCAGGTACTTCAGTTGACCTGCACTTTCACATGACTTTGCAGGCTAAGAGCTTTGCTGCAAAGCGGATGTGGTTTTCCTGAATCGCCACAGTGTGATACCCACATTTTCCCTTTGTCAGGCCGAAACGTTCCTTCATGGTCTGTGCGAGCTTTGTATCCTCATGCTTTGATGGGAATTCGGTCGTCGGGTTAGGCCCTGCTCTGGGTAAGCCAGTGATCCTCTGAATGAGCTCGCCATTGATAGGGATTTTCTTGTCTCCTATCCATAAGTTGCCATCATGAACTAACGCGAGCAGCTGTTTGACCACTATGGTCACCTGTGGGCCGCGACCGAAGTGGGGAACATCAAGCATCTTCAGTAGACCACCGTGATCCAAGCCGATAGCCCACCGTTTGAATTCTACCAATGTCGCCCCGTCGTACTTGACAAATTGCAAATATGTTTCTGGTGTGAACTGCGAAAACTTGCTACGGTCACTTGTATCATGGTCGGAATACTTAAGCCGGTCTATCTTCCCTGTCATGGACCCAACCAGCTGCACACTCTGTGGTAATGAAGGAGTACCTATTGTGAACTGCTTGCTCCACCGAGGAGGTTTAACTCCTGGTTGGAGAGGCGAGACATATGGTGGCCGTTGTGGTGCAATAGGCTCCTCCCCGCCGCTTGGAATTTCTACTGAACCAAGTGGATCCATTCCGAAATCCTGCGATGTTTTCCCAGATCGCTTGTGTCGGTCTTCGTTCTGCTTAGAACAAAATTCAAGCTTAAACTGTTTCCTAGCAGACCGTGTTTGCATTGGAGAAATTGGTGCTGGTAGGGTTTCCTCACGTGCTGCAGGCGCCGATGGAGGGCAAAAAATGTTCTGCAGTCCTTTTCGTTCAAATTCTCTCACTAAGTCCTGGAGTTCTTGATCGGTGGACATAGGTTCAATTGTGAAGCTGCATAATGTGAACTGCCGATGCCTGAGGATCTTCTTATGCAATCCATCGATCATATCAGTCATAACTGTGCATTGAAGGCACCAGATCTGACAAAGATCCTTCTCCCATTGCATTAAATTTTGGTGGATACCCATAGGACAGGTAGTTAAGGAAATTAAAGTACCGGCGCCGCCAAATCGGCAGTGGTCTAATGGTCGGCTTTTATGCTGCGACGCAACTAGTACCACAGTTGCATCATGATAAGGACCTCCATCAGGATAATTACCTTCGACATATAGAGACAAGTTCCGTGACCAAACTATGAGCTTCATTCCTGTAGCATTTGTTGTCGGCCAGCGAGGGCGGGCCTGGGTTACTTCTTTAGCATGAGACATATTAGCGCGCCGAGGCCCAACCTCCACGTACCAGGTTTCTGCCGCAGGTGCCTGGGTACGACTAGCCCTAGGTACCCAGTCTGTTCGAGGCACAAGTGTCCATGCCCCATAATAATGCTCTAAGTGGTCTTGCATCCTACCCTAGCTATTGGACCTGCTGCGCACCCTTTGGAGCTGAGCCATAAATCTCAGGGGGAGGGCTATCTCACAAGATTCCCAGCCAAAAAGGTACTTCTTATGGACAGTCCCTCTTCTGGTTGTGGTGACTCTTAATATTGAATCCAGGTTCTCCACTTTCTGTGACGCCAGCATCTGCGTGGCTACTGGCTCAATGGACTCCTGTGGGTCTGTCGAACCATCAGAAGCTGTTAGGGTTCTTGCCTGCGAACCAATCCATCTGAGGGACTTGGTAATTATAGCGCATCTATGGCCATGTTGCTCATACAGTCAGTTCTGCCAGTTCTCTAAACCATCATCTAAATCTGTCATACAGGAGCTGTCACACTGCCAATCCATAATACCTTCGGCAGTAGGATCAATATAATCTTCTTCCTGCGCTGTGATATTATAAATGTGCTCCAGCACATCCTGGTCTTCGTCTCTGAGTGGTTCTATATATCTTTCTCCTTGGGACGGGTCTAGGGGTATGATAACTCGCAGACCATTTCCTTCGAAGGTCATCTGTCTCTTCTTAAGGTTGATGATTGCAACATTTTCCATGGCCCACCCAATTCCCAACAGGGCGGGATAAGGATTGCTGTCATCGATGATCTCAATAACTTCAAAATATACCAAAGTATTGACCCCATCAATATCTATTGGAATACTAAGGAGTCTCCCTAGGGGCACAATCCTTTGCTGATTAGCTAACCTCAATTGTATAGGGGACTAGGCCAGGGTAGGTTTTCCCATTTGTTCCCAGGTTTGCTTGGTGAGAACATTAACTTCTGATCCTAGATCCAAAATGACATCAGTCATATCATACTCCCCTATCTGGACATTCAATCTCATTTCTCTACCAGTTCTTCGGACATGATTAACAGTTTTCTCCTAATCAACTATTCTCTGAGGGTCTGTGACAGCAAGAACTTTTTGCAACTCCTTTAAAGCAGTTTGATTCCTCAAGAGTTTCATACAACTCTGTAAAAAGGAGGAGAGTGTACTTACTTTATCCGTCGAAGCATCTTGTAGCTGCGCGTCCTGCTGAAGTTGCTGCGCAAGTACTGCCGCTGTGCTTGGGTCAACAATATCGCATTGAGCCTCCTTGACTGGCTCTTGGTCTCTTGCAGTACTAATTGCTGGGACTTTCTCGAAGGCCGTACGAACACACGCCTCGGCAGGATGTTTCTGCGTATTCTGTATGTGCGTCGTAGCTCCACTCCGGGTGACAACATTGATAGTTGCGGTGGGTCTCTGGTCAACGAAAATAAACTGAATATTCTGGGTAGGGCCACTGTTGTTTTCCTGAATCTTAGCTATCAGCTGGGGGCACTGCTCAATCACGCGATCTACTGCGCGGCAATACCGACATGTCGTAGTGGGGTTTCGATAGTCCCTAGCTAGGTGCTCAGCTTGGTTACAGTTGTAACACACGATCTGGCCTCTACCTCTTCCGGCCACTCCACCACGGCCACGACCTCCAAAAGCACCCCTTCCAGATGCATCACCCCGGTAACCGTAGCCATCATTATTTTGCCCTTCATTTTGTACACGGTAGGCGTCATAAGTGCGCTCTCTCATGAGATCATAGCTACGACATTCTTCTTCATTATTCCCTACTGACTTACAGAACTTGCAGTAGGGGTTCTTGGGAACTTGCACATATCTTTGGAGAAGATGGCAGTTCTCAAGGCGATGTTGGCCAGTGGTCCGACAGATCTCACAATATAGAACATCGGGGTTGAATTGGTTTGGCGCACCCGTATTTAGGTAAGTTCTGACCACAAGACACTGGTCCCTGTCGTGACCTTCTGTCTGACATTGCGTACACCAAACCTCCTCTCGACTGGTTTTAGCTTTCTTCATATCGCGAAGCTCCAGGGCCATTGCCGCTAACTGCGCTTGGATTTGAGCAATACCAGAATCGTCTCCGACAGGGGCGGTCTCCAGCTTGATTGCGATTTCCAGAGCCTCTTGCTGGTCAGCAACCTTCTGTTGCATGAGTGGAGTTCTGATATGTGGTAATAATGCTGCAATAAACCATTCCTTGTGCTGCGCAGGACTAATGGTGAAGCTGACTTGATCCAGTAGAACTTTGAATATCTAGTCAAAGTCCCACACTGATTCACCGCGCCGCTGCTGAATCTCCTTCAGTTCAATGATACACTGCGATTCTGATTTGGGCTTCTTAAATTCTTTGATTATAGCTGCCTTAATATCATCTAAAGTAGGGCTCTGAGCACTGGAGAATTTCATGAACCAGGTCAAGGCCCGGTATCTGAAAGAAGTGACGAGCTGCGTGCTTCTGTCAGCTAGATCCATAATGTTCCTGGCATTCCACACTGCTTCACATAAGAACAAAAACTGTTATGGGTCCTCCGATCCAGAACCCTTGAAAACTGCGAGCTTAATATCATCAGCTAGGTGAGCCATGGTGGATCTGGAAGGGTTGGAAGGTGGGAAGGACATCGACGGGGGGGAATTTACTGGGGTAGACTAGCCTGTGAAAGGAATACTCAGGCTAGGTTGACTGTTGGATTGCGACGGAATGTCGGGGATAACGGGGCTGTGCGGCGGGGTGAGCGGAGGGTTGCCACCCGAAGGGTTTTCTTCAAGATCTGACTCTTCGGTATTTATAGGGGAAGGCACGGTATCCTGTCCTAAGGAATAGGTCCCAAAATCTCTCTTATACCTTTGTCCACTTCGCAGCAAACCACTTTGCTCAGCGAGGGTGTCGTCACTTGCAAACATATGTTAGTAACACAAAATCTAACAGTCTGATTCAAATAGCAAGATTCCTTGTTCAGCCAATAGCATTTTAATTCTCAAACTAAATAAATTCAAAAACTTGCCCCTGGGTCCTTGAAAGAATCGTTGCTCGGCTTCACTAAAGGAAGTGCTTGTGTCAATGGCGAACTCTGTCACAAAGGCCTCAAGGGTCCGCGTGGTCCAGAAATCAACTGCGCGGGAGATCTCATTGTTCACGTTTTTCAATATATTAACTCTTGTGGGGGTCCAAACAGAAAAATGCCCCTCACGGAAGTTCGTTCTTTTCTCATCTAACCTGGATAACCACTGGTGCAACTCTATGTGGATACTACCAAAGAAAATTTCATAGGCATCACAAAAAACATACCTTTGTAAAAATTCATGGGCGCTTCGACACGGATTTGTGTTCTCTTGCTCAGCAAATTTCAAATAAGTCTTATCAAGCCAATCACCGATTTCCTTCACAGAGGGCCTCCAGAACATAGCCCTCAAGGTATGACGTATACCCATCTTGAGCAGATACTGAGTTCAACCGGCAACGGAACCAATTTGTTGGGCAATAGGGTAGACCCGGGTTTAATCCTTTTGCTTCGCACCAACAAAAGACCCACAGTGTTGGCCCTTTCGGCAACAACCTGCAAACAGGTTGCAGTCTCACCTGAAACAGCTATGGGGTGCCACAGAATCAGGTTTCTGCAAGCAGAGAGGGATATTACTGTACCTTAGTCTTTAACAACTATAATCAATAACCACAGAGCTCCGACATGCATATATATAAAGAACTTCGCAGATAAATAAACAACAGTGACTTGCTTAACCCGTTACTGGGAATTCACAGCGAAGCTATTTATTAGCAGCGATCTTACTTATCAGATTTATACAGTTATTAATGCATAAAAGACAAATAGAAATAGAAACAGCACAAGAACCACAACACCAGATATAACGTGGTTCACCCCCATTGTAGGGGTTACGTCCACGGAACTGTGTTTTATTTCAACTTTCTTCAAAATCGCAGTTCTAATCTATGCACTCAGCTACAGATCTCTTCAAGTCTCTTAAGCTGCGCACACATCAGCAGGCCTCTGTGCACACAGCTGCAGATTTGCTCTTAATCTCTTACAAAAACCCTCTGCGCACACAGCTACAGAGGTCGTCCATGCACACAGCTGGGACTTAACCTTTCCTTACAAAATAGCCATAGCTTCGCCTGAATTTCCTTTACATACAAAATCCTAACCTTTCTTATTTACAAAAGTGCCTATTTATATATCGTACTATTACAAAACCATGGACTTAAACCATGGGCACCGCGAATCCTAAACCTTGGTCCTAAACCATGGGTTAATTACAGACAAAAAGGGGTTTTGACTTAGCCCCGACACCCCTAAGACTAATTTGAGTCATGACTCTGCTTACAAACTCCTTTTTCTTGCGAAGATACCTTCCTTAAGGACCGTTAGGGTGCGCGTCCCAACACTTATATTTTTATGCTTAAATACATCTTAAGATTTAAATAAGCTTCAGAATTCACTATTTAATTAGTTATTAATATATATTTCACTTAACTTTCATACTTTGTATCAGTTTTTGTTTTGTGTTTATTAAATAATATTTGTTTTATGTTTTTTTTAATTTAAATATTTATGTTATATGGATATTTATAAGGATCCATTTTAATGTTTAGTATTTGTTTAATAGACACCCATCTTTACAAAACAAAGTAGATAGTTATATATATAAATTTTTACCACCCACCGCAATGCGAGTTTATGTGTTCCTTCATAACATAAGCTATTAAGCATTCTTTGGCAGACCATAAAATGGAGTTTCCATTTGTTGGACAGAGACTGAAGATCTTGTCCTTGCATCTATTTTTAGACATAGTGATCTTTTCTTAGCCACATGAGGGAGGTCACTACATCAAGTTTGGTATAACACCGTGGTGATAATTTCCTTGCATTACTTTGTAGACATATTGCTCTACAAAGTAGACAGAGTGCTCTTTTTTTCATTACAGGACATAAATATGTCTCTTGATATACTTGTTACTTTTTAGTAGGAAGAAAAAGTGTAAAAATGTTAACCTGTTTTCCCCCACCAGGGTTCCCCATTTGAATCTGGTTCATTGTCCTCTCTTTCTGATGGGTAAGTCTCACTAACTCACAAGCTACATCATAAAAAGTGCAAGCCAGCCAACAAAAATAAGTAGGCTTATTTCTTACATTAATTTGAATTTTAAATTTTGTGGGGTGATAAGCAATGACTGAATTGCTAGTTTCCAGGACTCCACAGCATTGACAGCCCCAAATGTAAGTTGAAGGTGATGTCATAATGAGATAAAATTGCAACCCAACTACCAAGAGTTCCTACTTCCCACCAAATGCCACTATACTCTGATTTTGATTTTCAGTGCCTTATTTACACCCAGAGTTCGATGTCACTGCGTCCTCCAGTGTGCACCATTCCACACTTTACCATTTCTCATTCCCTTTATTAGATAGCTTAGGTTGCATTTTCACATGGATCTAAAACCCAAAGAACCTACCATTAGTTCAAGCATCCACTTTGTCATAATCTTATGCTTGTACTTGCTGACATACTCTATAACATATTGCAATGGTGCATTGAAATATGCACTCCTGAAAGAAGATCTATATTCTCAAGGATAGGCACTAAAATTGGTCCAATAAATAAAGAATTCCTCCAAGACATGATGGACATTTAAATGGATATAGATTAATAAATTTAAAAAGTAGAATCAAGACCTCGTGCTAGCTAAATATACAGTCTTACAAGCCTCATCCTCCATAGATCCTACCGATCAATTTCTGATCAAAACTAGGCATTTTAGTATCCTTTCCCAATCATCATTTAGATTTCACATGCCAAGTCTTCCATTTGATTAAATATTATAGTGAGATTTTTTGAAGCTATCATAGTTAAAGATAAGAACCACTCTGAACAAATGGAAAACCTCAGAGTTGTAAGGGTCTTGAAGATATTCATTCTTATTGCAGATTTTTTTTGTGCTTGTGATGAGTTGAGCTCTATTTTCATCCCCTTTTTAGACCCATAATCCAATGTTGGTATTTTCATTTAACTCTGATGCTGGAAAAGGTAAATTGGGTAGATTTCATCACCACAAGCATACTTCAAGTGCTTCATTGCTATCCTTTTGGTGATCAAGTATGATCATCACATTTATTTGTATTTTCCCAAGGGTCTGCTTAGGTTGTATGTAGTATATCTTTCAAAAATGAGAACAATGTTCACATATCCCCGAGATTCAGATAATTCTAGAGGCCTTAAAATAACTTTCAGACTCCCTCAGTGGCATGTACCCCTTGGTAAATCAATTCCTTGATCAATCATAAACATAATGCTTGGGTACCATTTGTTTAGATTGTTTCTTGTCCTCTGCCTACAGTGGATTTTAAGCATTCCATTTTATACCTCCTAGTTGTTCTTCACATGTATATAATTAGATGGGTTTGAGTGTCTGATGCGAATAGCCTAGCTTCGAGCTTCTTTCCCAAGGAAAAAATGGTTTTATTTAAGAAAGCCCATATGCAGCCATGACTTTTGATAATGTTGTGAGCTATAATAGGCAATTAGCTGAAATTTTGATGTTGTACATCTATTTAAATAGAATCATAGTCTGAATCAATTCCTTGCTTGGTCAGGTCTGATATCCTTATGAGTTTATTTGCATTCCATTTCTCGAGCTTAGGAAAGACTAAGAAGGTTACATGGATTCTCATCAAACAATGCTTTCTTGAGGTTTCTGACTAATTGTTCATCTGGGTAGTTCCCTGGAAGCTGACAGTAATATACACTAAACATAAGAGCCTGTTTGTGAAATGATCTAAGTACATGTATTTGCAGGAAGTGAAATTTATTCCATTGTGATGGTTTTCAGAACTGCCTGTTTCAGCTATGTTGTCTAGACTCTATACCGGTAACAATATTTTTATCCTTGTTTGTGATTGTAAAGTAAAATTATAATGTAGTATTTTGAACTTCTCATATGAGCTGTTGATATAAATTCAAATCATTGGAAGACTTTGGTGTGCCTCTACATCTAAACTGGAGGATTATTTTTATCTTAACTTGTCCTGTGCATGAAAATAATTCACAATTTTTTTTCATATACAACAATTATTAATAGCATATGTCACTAGCAGTGGCATTGTTGACACTTGAAATATGGTTTGAATTTGATGGTATTCATGTTGCCAAAATATATTTTGCTAGTTTAAGCTTCTTGTTTATGAATTTTTGGTAACATTATATACTTGTAACCTAGAGAAACATCCAGTCAGTTTACATTACAATAATGTTCACAAGCAAGATATCTTAGCCAATGTTTTTCCTTTGTGTATAATTTCATGACTATTCTAAATGTTGGTATTAGGTAAAGAAAGGGATTTCATAATTTTCAACACCTTATAATTTGTGTTGAAATCCTAAGAACAAGAGGTAAACCATGCTCCTACCCTAGATTACTCTAATGTTATTTCATTGGTTGTGATCTACTTAGAGATGACAATATCAATAATCACGTGTATTTTTCAAGTTGCAATTTAACATCCACAAAAGGCGTAACTACACAATCACTGAATGAGAATGGTTAGCAATCATGCATAACATTAAAAATTCTGATATTATTTGCTTCCTAGTCCTAAGACCTTTTGAACTACCATTTTAGAACCTAGAAATCATGTTCAAGTTAGCGTTGAGTCATTTGGGTTATGTGTGAATTTAATAGGAGTTGCAACATAATTTTTAGATTGTATTCTCCATATAGCATTCATGATGGATGAATACAAGTTAGTAGTAATTTAGTAAGTATTTATAACAAATTATACAATACATAGTGAATTGGATTCAGTTTGTGGTGGCATTATCCTTTGAAATATTTCTTTTCTAAGTGTTGCATAACCCAGTTAGTGATATGAAACTCAACAAGGATGTGGTGACAATACTGGAGGGTTTATAACAAGCTTGAGAGGTTGTGAGGTGTCTTGTAACATGGGAATGAATGAGTGGAATATTGTGAACAAAAGAGGAAGATTTGTAATGTTCACATTTCTTGTGTTTTGAAGTGGATGGTGGAAGAGTGATGGGTAGCTCAAAAGGTGCCAAAGGTTGATAGCCATAACATCCTTCAATATGTGAATAACCTATAAATGTATAGATTGCTTGATGATAGTTATGTTGAAATACATGACATAACAAGCTACAAAATGTGAATAACTTGTAAATGTATATATTTATTGAATATAGTTGTGTTGGAATACATGTAATTTTGTAAATAGGAATTCCATAATGTGTTTCTAGAATAGTAGACAAAAAAGACATGTACCAAGTTGTGGCTACCTGACCTTAGTCTATGGGTATATTTGGGGATAAAAGGAAATAGAAATATGCAGCTTACATCCAAGTAGTTTCCATAAAGTTTTCCAAAATGTGATGAGGAATGCATAATAACTATCTAAGGTTGTGTTAAGGGATAATCCAAAATGAAACTAGATCTCAGAGAAGAATAGTGTGGCTACTTGCTCAATTGATGTAATCTTATTACATGGATTTAGATAGCCATTTTGGGGAATCTACAAACCACAAAAGAGATGCAATAATGTTTTAATATTATCCTTGTGGTAAGGACACTGGGAAATACATGTATATGGACTCCCAAGGGTGAGAAAGCAGTGATAGAGATGGTAGAGTAACTACTTTTTGTGTGCTAGTTTTCTTTAGGTGCAAATAACATATGATCTAAAAATGATTTGACCTAATGAGCCAAGGATGGCCAAAATGAGTTTTATTTAGTCAAGTGAAATGATGTATTATATTCTATATGGGACCAAGAAAAGGGTATAAAGTATAAAACTATTTCAGTCTTCATAAGAAGGATAAAATCTATCCAAGATATGTAATATCTGAGCTACGGGACGACATATCAACCACATAGTTAGAATTTTCCTTCTTATTTTTTATAAGAAGATGAAACTTTTGGATGTATGATATGTTTTACTATCATTAAATCTTACTTATTTTTGATGAAAACTATCATATCTCAATTAGTGACATGTATTCATAACTCGTATCAATCACACTAGTACTATTAGTTATGTCACAATTATAACATTTGTATAACTTGTGTTTCATATACAATTCATAGAATTGTGTAATGATATAATACCATTGATGGACCATACTTATTCATAAGTGGTTGGCCTATACAATATGTATTAAGATTCAATACTAGTATGTAATAGCTTACAACAGAGATTATTGATACCTATTAGAGGTTAAGCTCTTATGTAGAGTGTATGATTCCCATTAGAGTGACATAGTAAGGAATCATTTATAATGTACGTATTATCCGTAATATGTGATGTAATTAGTTACAACTTCATTTTAAATGATTTCATAGAATTAAATACCTTATACCAACACAAGTAATGACATAGTTTAACTTTGGAAAATATAAAATTGTTTGCTATGTGGATCCATCCTGTGATTTGAGATGATATTTCCCAAGTTTTTCAATTAGTTGCATTATTTTTCCATCTGTTCTACACCATAAATTGATGGTTTTTGTTTGTCCTAAGTTTTATGTGGTAGATTTGCTTGATCATTTTTTGTGGAAATGAATTCTCTACTTCTTCTTGTCAAAGGAATGAATGTACTGTCACCACCTCTCAATCCAATGAACACCTGTAATGGTTTTATTGTAGACTAAGATGGCATGACACCACATAATGGACACATGTAATTAATACTATGCAGGTTTACACATATTCACATCCTCTTATGCTTGGCATGGCATCGTTTTATTTTAGAGGGGTGATGCAAATCCTGGTCTTGATATATTGAGATGCAAAGTGATGTAGTCCCATAGTTGAGATTTTGACCCATCATTGGGGTCATCAATGCAGCATGGTCTAGCATTTGTTGTAACAAAACTAGATCTAATCACAATAACATAGGAAGCATTGGGTACAAAGAGAGGCAACAACAAATGCAAATATTCTAGATTACCTTGAACTTGTTGAACTACCTGGAGGACCTGATGCAAAAAAGATAAGATTTGAACTAAGTGTGACCTTGAACCATCATGAGGCTATGGTATTGGATTTATTTCACCGCTTAGGTTTGTTGCACACACTTTGGCTCTGTCTAAGGCATGGAAGTATGCTCTAACTATTTTTTAGAAACATGATACTCAAAGAATTACGAGGAATGAAGTTTCTAATATTTTGAATTAGTATTTTTCATTTTTTTATTCACTTCAACCGCATACAATCTATGTTTGCATATGAGCTATGTTATAATTTTTTTAGCATTACAAGGTTGGTATAAGAAATATATGTAGTGGATATAAAAATGAAAACCTACTCACCTTCTCAAATCTTGTGTAATGTCATTTCCCTATCTGTTGACTTAACGGGCTTCCTAAAAACATATTTTATGTTGCTTCACAATTAGTCCCGTCCTAGGTTCTCTTTGAATACATGAAGTGATAAGTCTTTATTTGCTCAATTCCACCAGCAAATTAAGGACCTTGGTGGTGAAGGGACTAGCCTAAATAAAAATCACCCAATTAAGAATAAGAGGGGAGAAGAGAACAGCGGATTTTCTGATCGCATCAAGCAAAGATACTTGTGTCGCTCTTCTTTTTCTGGTTACGACAAGTGAACCCGTTAGCAAGAGATTTTCTAACATAATTCTTGAATTCTTTCCTAAACCAATGCTTGAATGAAGTAGCTAGAACAAAGAGCTCCATACGACTAAATATTTATAGAGTGTACGTTAGGCTTTGTTGCAACATCTAAGAACGTCAAGTATCGATCATTTATATGAAGGAAAAGCAGATATGGTCACCACTATAAAGGATAGGGATAGGGCATGCCAAATATAGACTCACCTTGATTCTAATAAAAATATAACAATTCTTGCAAGCCCATCATGCAAAAAAATAGAAGAAGGAGCATTTTCACCATTATTTTTTTTAAATATTTATAGTTTGTACTTGGAATCAATATTTTTTTCAGAAGGTACTGAATGTATTTGGTAGTGCAGATAGTATATAGAAGGTACAAAATGATTATCTTGGGACTTTCAAATAGTCCTTTGTCAAACTATGATTTTTAATTTCCAAGTAGGAATCATCATGTTTTTCTTTCTCAAGCAATTTTTAGATCGGTAGATACAATGTTTGATGAATATAATTTTTGTATTCATCAATGTTTGACGAATACATTTTTTTTATTAATATACAGTACCCCGTTGGTTATCCAATGTTCAATGCCTAGAAACTGTTGTCGGATTTCATGTCAATCTGATGAAGTTGCTATGGCTCCAACAGTAGATTTCTATCGCATTTTCGACATCCTGGGGCCCTCATCCGACAACCTTGTTGTATGAAATTCGATGGCCTTGCCATAGGAAATTCAATGGCCTTGCCATAGGAAATTCGATGGCCTTGCGGTAGGAAATTCAATAGCCTTGCCGTAGGAAATTCAATGGCATTGCCGTAGGAAATTCGATGGCCTTGTCGTAGGAAATTTGATGGCCTTGGCTTGTCTTCAAATATCCGATGTTGTGCTACCGACGAAAAAAAAATTTGAGGTTAATATATGTCTCTCTTGTAAATCAAATCAAGGAAAGACTAATTCACACACACACACAATTGATGTTGACTTGTGCCACATCACCATTACTAACGTGACATATCTCACCCACTTGGGTTGTAGAAAGGCCCTCTCGACAAAATAATCGTTTTTGTGGAGATTTAATTCCAGTACATTTTAATGAACAATTTGATAATTGATATTATTCTCTTAAACGCGTATCATACAAAATAAAGTAAATTTATTTCTAAAAGTAACATTGCCTTATGTTAATTGTTACATTTTTTTATTTAAGAAAGAGTTATATTGTATACCAATAGGAGATACATATTGATGATATCACAACAGGAACCCATATCTTTATTTTGGAAACCCCATCCATATTAAGCATAATTTCATCAACAGTTAAGGACTCCAAAACTAGCCCTCCCCATGGGGGAAAATAGAGATTTTTACTATATATAATACTAAGCATAAAATAGAAGGAAAAAAATCATAGATTTAACTATCAACAACAAAGAATAAATCAACAAGATCCATACTATATCTATCTAAGACATACAAAATACCCATAAACAGAGAAACGAAGCCTAGTTCATGGAATTTGGTGATCATTCAATGTCCCTCTCTTTCTAGATTGCATCACATTGGTGAAAATGGCAGCCTCAACAAATTTCTTAGGCATGATTCTACATGACTCCATCCTTCCATAATTTAACAAGCTCCTCATCACCCTTTTCTTTCACCCCAACACTCATGAACACGTGATCCAAGAGCCCCTTCATTACTGTCACATACCCCAATTTTGTAAAATTATGTAATTTGTTTTATTATATTTTTGAGACATTATGTTAAACTTAATCCTAAGTAGGGATTGATGACTCAGCAGAGTCAACAGTAATGGAGTGTAATTCAGAATATTTTATTATTAATAAATAAATTATGGAGACAACAGCATGGGATAGCTATTAAAAGAGGTTACTGGTCAAACTGGTGGATGGAACTAGGTGGAAAGGCAAAAGGACAAGTGGCAGCATCCTCAAACACTTCCTAAGTTGCAGGTGGCAACTTCCCTATATTTGGGGTCATGATTCCCCAAGAAAGTGGAATCAGAGCAGGTGGCTCATTAAATGACAGTTAACCCAACAAAGACCTATGCAATCTTTTAAAAGTACTCAATGAAGAGAGCTGAGGCTACTCAGATTTTATTCCAGAGAGAATTCATTTAGGTGAATGTTATTCAGGAATTTCATTGAGGAAAGAGGGAAAAACAGTAAGGAAGTTTTCTGAGTGGATTGCTGCAGTAACTTGATTTATTTACAGCTTTTAGCTGGGAGGACTTGCTGATAAGTTATGTATTCATACTGAGTTTGAGGACTGGTATCTAACATTGCTGCACCTAGTTCTAGCTAGGGAGACTAGAGCAAGCTCGAGGGTCCTAAGAAGTCGCTGTCTGAGCGCTCTCGAGGAGTTGGTAGCGAGGAACGGCCTCCCATTGCTGTTGTTGTCCACAACCTAAAACATGTTCTGTTAATTGTTTCTTTCTATTTACTAAATATGAATGGATGCATGTTATGTTTATTTTATATGACAGAGGAGCTAGTAAATAACAGTAAAGTTAATATTTCAGAATATCAATAGTTAAATATGTTAGTAGTTACTGTGTTTTTCGACACCTGGTATCACCAGACCGTACTCCAGCACAGTATTTCGTTATTATGATGTAGTATTCTTCTGAACCGAGTTTCCTACTTAGTTACTTATAGTAACCACTAATGTTTCTCCAATTTATAAGTACTGTATCTTTGTTTGCAATTAAAGCTACTGTACATTATAGGAAGCAGAAGTTAGATTGAGTTCACAATGTTTTGCTGTGTAGTTTCCTTCATTGTTTTCGGATGCTTCCATTTCTAGAAATTAACTTATAGCAAGAACTAGTTACAGAGTTTTATTTCTTTTCAGATTATAACATGTTAATACCTGTATTTACGAAGCATTGGAAGAAGTAAAACAAATGGAAAACTAATTCACTAATCAAGCAAGCTAGCTATAATTGTGTTAATATAATAATGTTAGGGTTTCATTTACCTTTCCAATCCCTTTATTAAATTAATTCCTAACATTATTTAGAGTGGTAAGTCTATCCTTTATGGATTAAAAATGTATGCTACTATATATATATAGTTATATAGGATAGTTATAAGCACTGTTAGGTATTTCTTCTCTTTATTCTTTTTCATAAGTAAAATAATAACTTAACAGAAAGAATAAAATTTATCAGAACCTTTTTGGTATCTGTATATCAGTACATGAATTTAAAAATAGCATAATGCCATTTCTGTACGCTGTAAATAATCAGGGTTATACTTTTGGAGGACTTAATACTCAATTCAAGACATGACTACTATTTTGCTTTAGTAAGTAATATTGTTTAATAATATTACTGTTTATTATCCAGTATAGGAACACTATTCTTTTAAAACTGGAGAAATATAAATATTTAAATTGCAAGTTAAATACATTCGGTCTTACACGATAAATAGACTTCTTTGGGATTTTCCTTAAAGTAAAAGAAATATATAAAACTTATATAAGTTAAAATATTTAAAACCCTAATTATCATTTAACAGAAATTATATAACCAGTACATCAAATTATAAACCAGATATATAACATGACAGTATTATTTTTGTACAAAGAAAATTAACTATAATAAAATAATTCAGTCACATAAATCAAAACAAGAACAAGTAATAATACATTAGACTACTCGCTTATCGAGCCTAATTACTTTGATAATAAATCATTTGTATTATTCTCAGATTCAAATAGAGGTTATATATAATACATAATATTAGATTAAGAATTTATGTTGTTTCTTCAAAAACTGTAGAAAGTAGGGTTTGACCCTATATTTCCAACTTAAGTAAATAAATACAAATTTTTAGAATAAAACATTATTTTATTTTACGGCCGCTTATAAATTAACTTTGTAAGGCTATTTAAGCCTGTAATTTATTATTTTATACAGTTCACAAACGGGAAATTATATGCTGTAATATAATCTAAAAATTAAAGACAAACAGTATGTTATTTATATCATAAGCATTGGGTAAAAACCCTGAAACTTTTAAATTACAGTCGAAATGAAAATTTGAGGTCTTAACCTCTTCACAGCTGGTTTACAACCTCAATTTTCTTTACAGCATTTTCTTTTTTTTACATAAAAGACAACAAAAATCTACAACCTCGGCCTAAGCCGTAACGCCCTCATACTGTGTGAGGGGTTTTCATCTGCTAACGCATTTAACTAGCATTATGTATATTTTAAATCAAGGACGTAAGGGTTTCAAGCTTTTAAAAGCCAACCCCTGAAGAACCCAGTGCAAACCATAAGGAGAACAAGCCATGGCGTAACCAGGCTTACGAGGTTATGCTGTTGGTTGCCCAAATCTTTATCCTCGGCCGCCTTTTTGCTGGAGAGTAAGAACTTGCAAACACCAAGTAGAAACTTGTTAATAATGCCGTAACTTAAATATGAAAATAAGAAAAAAATTATCAAACAGGAAGGAAGGGTTTGCAGACCAGTCTTCTCACCTGTTCTTTCCAAGAAGACACCCCGATAACAATGATAAACTGACAGTACAAGAAGCAGACCCTATCGCGGCAAAGGAAGGGAGAAGTGTTTTTACAACTCTGTACAAAAGGCAAGTGCTATAGGTCGGGCCATCGAAACTCATGGAGGAGGGAAATAACACAGGCGAGGGTTCGATCAGTTGGAAAAGGATAACGTGACGGAGGGACAAAGGACCGAACCTCAACATACAGCTATGGAGCAAGCACAGCCTGGAGATGATAAGGAGGAGACCTTGCAAAGAAGGGTCACACATAGGTGCACAGCACTGTCGCAAAGCGACCAGCGCCGAGGGAGACGACCAGCGCCGAGAGAGACAGTTGAAATGATGTTAGGGTTAGCTCTCCATGCTTTTAACTATGCAGCACTTGGTTGAGGGAGTGCCACGATAGCATTTAAATAATTTAACGTAGAGTGGGTCTTGCATATAGTTCAAACCACTGCCCGAAGGAGGAATGATTGGTGTCCATCATTCAAATGATCAAGTTATCCAAAGTCGTGGAACGAGGTCCCTTGTTTTACGCTGCATGCAAAGACCTTGGTAAATCATTCTATTTTCCATTTGATTAATCATTAAAATTCATATAAAACCTAATATCAACGTCATGGTAATCATAAGCTTTTGGGTTGGAAATCTTTTCGATTTAGATTATTGGCTTGGTTATTATAGCCTTTACGCATGGAAGAGTGATAATATATATTATAATATAAACAGATAACCTTGTTGCAATTGTTAACATAAATTCTTCCCTTCATACTATTAAATGACCTTAAGTTCTCTAAAGGGTCAAAAGAACAATAGCATAAGACTATAAATTATTAAGAATGCAAAATATATAATTGGTAAGTTTTGTTTCAAATATTATCATGGTTAATAGAGTTTATATGCTTGTGAGGATAATATTATATATATAGAATATATGGAAATAACTTGGCACAAGTTTAATAACTTGTACATTATATTATAAATTGGATACAAGTCCTTTAATAAGAAGTCAAGAATCATATTATAATACCTTAAGTAGTTATTTAGTGTAAGTTATATAAGCTTTGGGGTTATAGCTTGAGTATTACTATTAACCTTGGAGATCAACCTTGGTTGAAGAAATAACTCCTTAACATTATAAAAACCCCCCTTTGAAATGGGTAATCTTATAATAAATTCAAGATTCAAGGCTATGATAAGTATTGTAGAATTTGTTTATGGACTTCTAACTTTTATAAGATAAGTCCCCTCATTGACTAGCATAGTTTAGAAGCACTTAAAGTAAGGCATGATAGTAAGAGCTAAGTATATATTTTCTTTTCTTCCTGAAATCATTGTATAAATTATTCTTCACAGTTTAAAATAGCATCTAGAGAATCAGTTGTTAAGGTAAAGAAAATAGCATCTACCATGTGGAGATGTGTTTCTTTTTACTTATAATGATACCCTCATTAAAAAGTGAGAACTTGGAAAGGATAGGCTAAAATCCTTGCAGTATTACAGAAACCCTTATCAGTTTTCTTTCGATTGGAAATGCTAGTTTACAGCTGGAATTCTTTTTATAGGTTTCTTAAATTTGGTTCCTATACTCTAATCTCTTTAAAGAATTAAAAGATACTTTGGATTATAGTGTGACTGTAATGAAATAGAGAAGATAACAAATCAATAGGAACATAATTTAAATTACTGGAAGAAAACAGTTAAATATACCTGAGCAAATATTGAAATGAACTATTTCTTATTTACTCTCAAACTTTGTCTCTTACGACGATCTTCTAATAAATACTCTAGAGTTACAATTGTAGCGCCATAACCTCTTACCTGTATATCTGTAAGAAAAATGGAAACTGTTGCGTTAGCTCACAAGCTAAGTAAGCCGGTTAGGCATAGCAGATCACCTTATGGTCACAAAAGGAACAAAAGTCAGTAAGCTTTAAAGTATGTTCTATAACTAAGCATTCTAAATGATAAATTCAATAACAAGCTGTTAATACACAACTAATTAATATTAGTGAAACTGCTTTACATTACTAAAACTAATTAGTATTAGTTAAGCTGTTAACTGTAATGTTTTGTAGTTTTAAAAATTTATTTTTTTTTGGAAATTTGGGGTGTTGACATGTGGTATCAGAGCATGGTTCAAACACTAGGTCTTGATGTGGCCCAATTACTTTCCGCAGAACAGTAAAAATAATATACTAACCTGTATTTTGTTTTATGTGAAAAGAAGAAAATTATTTTTTTCTTCTGAATCTAACAGGCAGGTATGGAGAACTTAGGAGAATATGCTGGGGAAGAATCTCCAAATACTGAGATCAGACAGATGTCCAGAGAACCTGTGATTGAGGAGATAACTGCTCACTCCTCAGAGTTGATGCAGACCATAAAAGGTTTAAAGACTGAATTAGTATCAGTCAAGAAGGATAATGAACGAATTCTGAAGACTCAAGAGGAGTTAAATCAAATTCTGATAGAGAAATTTCAGACTGAAGGAAAAAATAGAAGGTCTGAATCTGAAGAAGCTAGCCATCAAAAAGGGTCCAAAAAGATGAAACTAGCTAAACCTGATAGCAGTTCATCATCAGAAGGAAGTAAGGAACAACAGAGCTATCACACTACTAGTGACAGTAGTGAGGCCGAGCTGTATAAAAGGAAGAAAGAGTAATGGCCTTATGAAGAGATTTCTAGGGAGTTCAAGAAAATAAAACCCCCAACTTTCAATGGAGAAACGGAAAATGGAGAAGAGGCAGAATCCTGGTTATCCGGGATGAGAAAATATTTTCAGATTTATAATTATTCAAATCAGCTGAAGGCGAGAATGGCCATCTATAACCTTTCTGGAAAGGCAGATATATGGTGGCAAGATTTGAAGAGGGTTAAGGGGATTAAAGAAAAAGAGGCCAATTGGAGTACTTTTAAAAGGTACTTCAAGAAGAAGTTCCTGTCTGAACAATTCTATGAAGAAAGGGCCAAGAAATTTTATGAGTTAAAGCTTGGGTCCATGACTATGAAAGACCTAAATAGCAAGTTCTTAAGTCTGTTAAGGTATGTGTCGTATTTAGTTGATGAGAAACCTAAGGTACATCGGTTTCTCAGCTGCCTACCATACCATATAAAAGACAGAATCGAATATGATAACCCCAAAACTCTGGAAGAAGCCATGCGAAAAGAAAATTTCAGTTTTGAACAAAACAAAAAGAAGGAAGGAATAGCCAATTGGAAGGCTAAAAAGAATGGTAATCAGTCTGAATTCAAGAAAAAGGAGTATGTACCCCAGAAAAATTTCAGGAACAACAAGAACAGAAACCATTCTAATGGTAAGAACTTTCAGGGAAGAAAAAATGGTGCTTCAAATAACTCCAATAACTTCAAGGGAAGCAAGGAGGTTTCTAACAATCATGGAAATTTCACTAAGAATTTTGAAAGGAAGGAACCTGTTAAGTGTTGGGAGTGCAATGGCCCACACTATGCTTCAGTTTTCCCAAATCAGAAGAAGCCAAACAGCAATATTCATACAATACAAGATGAAATGACTATTGGAGACTTTGCAAGGACCATGCCCCGAATCAATGCAGCGTTGGAGAATCTCCAAGCTAAGTACCAAACTTCCATGGTGGAAGTAGAAGGTATGGTTAACGAAACTCTTGTAACTATTTTGATAGATCTAGGTGCTAGCCTAAGTTATATTTCACCGCAGATAGTAGAAAAGTGTAATCTGACTGTTGAAAAGTTTGATAACTCTTGGCTAGTTCAACTAGCCACAGGGGAAAAAAGGAAGGTAAATTGTTACGTTAAGGAATGTGTTTTAGATATGAATGATTTTACAACTACTGTTAAATTAAATGTTCTGCCACTTGGTTCGTATGACATACTTATTGGTATGGACTGGTTAGAACAACACAGGGTAGTTTTAAACTGTTTTGATAAAACCTTTACTTGTTTGAATAATAATGAACAGCCTGTAATAGTTAAAGGTGTTCCTAGAAAAACTGTGGTTAGGTAGATCTCTGCCTTGCAGCTCAAAAGAGCAGTCAGGAAAGGATGCAAGGCTTATGCTGTAATCATTACAGATGAGGCAAATAAAGTTGAAAAAGATAAAATAAAAATAGAGGATATTCCTGTATTAAATGAATTTATTGATGTTTTTCGGGAGGAAATTCCAGGATTACCTCCCAAGAGGGAACTGGATTTCACAATAGAGATGGTACCAGGTGCTATACCTAGCTCGAAGGCTCCGTATCATATGAATATTCTGGAACTTAATGAATTAAAATCACAGTTAAAGGAATTAATAGATAAGAAATATATTCGTCCTAGTGTGTCCCCTTGGGGAGCACCAGCAATCTTTGTTAAAAAGAAGGACGGGACTATGCGACTTTGCATAGATTACCATCAACTAAATAAAATGACAATTAAAAATAGATATCCATTGCCCCGCATAGATGACTTGTTTGATCAGCTACGCGGAGCTACGGTGTTCTCTAAGATAGACCTGAGATCAGGCTATCATCAAGTGAGAATTAAAGAAGAGGACATTTTTAAGACAACTTTCAGAACTAGGTATGGACATTACGAATTTGTCGTAATGCCATTCGGGATTACTAATGCCCCGGCCGTCTTTATGTGTCTAATGAATAACATAATGCATAAATATTTAGATAAGTTTGTCGTTGTATTCATCGATGACATCTTAATCTATTCTAAAAATGAAGAGGAACATAAAGAACATTTACGAATAGTCTTACAAGAACTAGGAGAGCAACAGCTCTTTGCGAAGTTCAGTAAGTGTGATTTCTTCAGGGATGAAATCCAGTACTTAGGTCATGTGGTGACCAAGGAAGGGATTTCAGTTGATCCTGAGAAGATCCGAGCAATCGAAGATTGGCCAGTACCAAAAGACGTAACAGATGTTAGGTCTTTCATGGGAATCACCGGATATTACCGAAGATTCATAGAAGGCTTTTCAAAAATAGCCAACCCAATCACTTCCTTGCAAAAGAAAGGTAAGAAGTTCGATTGGAACTTAAAATGTGAAGAAAGCTTTAAGAAACTAAAAACTTTATTAACAACTACGCCTATTCTGAGAATAGCGGATCCCAATAAGGATTTCGTGGTTTGCACCGATGCTTGTAATGACGGTCTAGGCGGAGTGCTGACTCAGGATGGGCATGTCATTGCTTATGAGTCCAGGAAGCTAAAGATTCATGAAAAGAATTATGCTACTTATGATTTAGAGCTAGCTGCTGTTATTCATGCCTTAAAAATGTGGCGACACCACTTAATAGGCAGAAAGTTTACTTTAATGACTGATAATAAGGGTCTAAAATACCTTTTAGATCAGCCTAACTTAAATGCAAGGCAAGCAAGATGGTTGGCCTTCCTAAGTGAATATGATTTCGAAATTCAACACATAAAAGGAAAAGAAAATAAAGTAGCTGATGCTTTGAGCAGAAATGCAAAACTGAATTTTACAACAGCAATCAGTACTTATAATTCTGATTTAAATGAACAGCTAACTGAAGGGATAAAATTGGATGAAATTTATAAAAAATTACAAGCTACAGCTAAAGAAGAACCCACAGAAAGTTTAATTAAGGGTTATAGTTTAAATAAAGATGGATTTTTATTGTTTAAGGACAGATTGTACGTGCCAAATGTGTCTAAAGTTAAATTGCTGATTCTGGATGAAGTGCATAAAACCCCTTATTCAGGGCATCCAGGCTACCAAAAGACTGTCACCATGTTGAGAAAAGATTATTTCTGGCCTAATATGAAATCTGAAGCACCTGAGTATATAGCTAGATGTTTGGACTGTCAACAAGTGAAGACAGAACATCAACATCCAGCTGGGTTACTGCAACCTTTGCCTATTCCCAGTTGGAAGTGGGAAATAATCAGCTTAGATTTCATTACGGGATTACCCAGAAATCAAAATCAGAATGATTCAATTATGGGGGTAGTGGATAAATTAAGTAAAGAAGCACATTTTATTCCTATTAAAACCACTTATAAGGCTGCAAATATAGCAGACATTTTCTTAAAACAGATTTTTCGGCTACATGGTGTACCGAAGGTTATTATTTCAGACAGGGATCCTAAATTCACTGGGAATTTCTGGAAATCCTTGTTTAAGGGATTAAACACAACACTAAATTTCAGCACCTCTTTCCATCCTTAGACGGACGGACAGACTGAAAGAGTTAATCAGGTCTTGGAAGATCTGTTAAGAATGTACGTCAAGGATCACCCAGGTAAGTGGGAGGATTACTTGTATTTAGCAGAATTTGCAGACAATAACAACTATTAATCATCAGCTAAGTTCAGTCCTTTTGAAATTCTGTATGGACGTAAATGTAACACTCTCGTCTCCTGGAATAATCCAGTAGATAGATTAGTGTTGGGACCCGAATTATTAAAAGAAATGGAACAGATTGTAAAACAAGTGCAGGAGAACTTGAAGGTTGCCCAGGATCGGCAAAAGAGCCAAGCAGATTTAAAAAGAACTCCTAAAGAGTTCCAGGTGGGTGAGAACTTGTTCATAAAGGTAAGACCAAAGAAGAGCTCCCTAAGACTAGGAAGTTGTGCAAAATTAGCACCACACTACTGTGGTCCGTTTGAAATTTTATCTAGAGTTGGTCAAGTTGCATATCAGCTAGCGTTACCACCTAATTTAAAAGTGCACAATGTTTTTCATATTTCTGTTCTGAAAAAGTATGTTCATGATGCTACTCATGTGATTGATTAGAACGGTGTACAGGTAGAACCAGAAGGGGAAGTTCTGGTGGAACCGGACTGTATCCTTGGGAGGAGGGAAATTACTCCGCAGAACCGCACAATTGGACAGCTGAAGGTGCAATGGAAGCACCTTAGTCCTGAAGAAGCTACTTGGGAACTGGAAAGTAAGATGCGGGAAATATACCCGAATTTGTTCCAGGAGGTTCCTGAGGAAGAAGAATAAGTAACATCGAGGACGATGTTACATTTTAAGGGGGTGTGTATGTCACATACCCCAATTTTGTAAAATTATGTAATTTGTTTTATTATATTTCTGAGACATTATGTTAAACTTAATCCTAAGTAGGGATTGATGACTCAGTAGAGTCAACAGTAATGGAGTGTAATTTGGAATATTTTATTATTAATAAATAAATTATGGAGACAACAGCATGGGGGAGCTGTTAAAAGAGGTTACTGGTCAAACTAGTGGATGGAACTAGGTGGAAAGGCAAAAGGACAAGTGGCAGCATCCTCAAACACTTCCTAAGTTGCAGGTGGAAACTTCCCTATATTTGGGGTCATGATTCCTCAAGAAAGTGGAATCAGAGCAGGTGGCTCATTAAATGACAGTTAACCCAACAAAGACCTAGGAAATCTTTTAAAAGTACTCAATGAAGAGAGCTGAGGCTACTCAGATTTTATTCCAGAGAGAATTCATTCAGGTGAATGTTATTGAGGAATTTCATTGAGGAAAGAGGGAAAAACAGTAAGGAAGTGTTCTGAGTGGATTGCTACAGTAAATTGATTTATTTACAGCTTTTAGCTGGGAGGACTTGCTGATAAGTTATGTATTCATACTGAGTTTGAGGACTGGCATCTGACATTGCTGCACCTAGTTCCAGCCAGGGAGACCAGAGCAAGCTCGGGGGTCCTGAGAAGTCGCTGTCTGAGTGCTCTCCAGAAGTTGGTAGGGAGGAACGGCCTCCCATTGCTGTTGTTGTCCATAGCCTAAAACGCGTTCTGTTAATTGTTTCTTTCAGTTTACTAAATATGAATGGATGCATGTTATGTTTATTTTATATGACATAGGAGCTAGTAAATAACAGTAAAGTTAATATTTCAGAATATCAATAGTTAAATATGTTAGTAGTTACTGTGTTTTTCCACATCTGGTATCACCAGACCATACTCCAGCATAGTATTTCGGTATTATGAAGTAGTATTCTTCTGAACCGAGTTTCCTACTTAGTTACTTATAGTAACCACTAATGTTTCTCCAATTTATAAGTACTGTATCTTTGTTTGCAATTAAAGCTACTGTACATTATAGGAAGCAGAAGTTAGATTGAGTTCACAATGTTTTTCTATGTAGTTTCCTTCATTGTTTTCGGATGCTTCCATTTCTAGAAATTAACTTATAGCAAGAACAAGTTACAGAGTTTTATTTCTTTTCAGATTATAACATGTTAATACTTGTATTTACGAAGCATTGGAAGAAGTAAAACAAATGGAAAACTAATTCACTAATCAAGCAAGCTAGCTGTAAATGTGTTAATATATTAATGTTAGGGTTTCATTTACCTTTCCAATCCCTTTATTAAATTAATTCCTAACATTATTTAGAGTGGTAAGTCTATCCTTTATGGATTAAAAATGTATGCTACTATATATATATAGTTATATAGGATAGTTATAAGCAGTGTTAGGTATTTCTTCTCTTTATTCTTTTTCATAAGTAAAATAATAACTTAACAGAAAGAATAAAATTTATCAGAACCTTTTTGGTATCTGTATGTCAGTACAGGAATTTAAAAATAGCATAATGCCATTTCTATACGCTGTAAATAATCAGGGTTATACTTTTGGAGGACTTAATACTCAATTCAAGACATGACTACTATTTTGCTTTAGTAAGTAATATTGTTTAATAATATTACTGTTTATTATCCGATATAGGAACACTATTCTTTTAAAACTAGAGAAATATAAATATTTAAATTGCAAGTTAAATACATTCGGTCTTACAGGATAAATAGACTTCTTTGGGATTTTCCTTAAAGTAAAAGCAAAATATAAAACTTATATAAGTTAAAATATAAAACCCTAATTATCATTTAACAGAAATTATATAACCAGTACATCAAAGTATAAAACATATATATAACCTGACAGTATTATTTTTGTACAAAGAAAATTAACTATAAAAAAATAATTCAGTCACATAAATCAAAACAAGAACAACTAATAATACATTAGACTCTCACTTATCAAGCCTAATTACTTTAATAATAAATCATTTGTATTATTCTCAGATTCAAATAGAGGTTATATATAATACATAATATTAGATTAAGAATTTATGTTGTTTCTTCAAAAACTGTAGAAAGTAGGGTTTGACCCTATATTTCCAACTTAAGTAAATAAATACAAATTTTTAGAATAAAACATTATTCTATTTTACGGCCGCTTATAAATTAACTTTGTAAGGCTATTTAAGCCTGTAATTTATTATTTTATACAGTTCACAAACGGGAAATTATATGCTGTAATATAATCTAAAAATTAAGGACAAACAGTATGTTATTTATATCATAAGCGTTGGGTAAAAACCCTGAAACTTTTAAATTACAGTCGAAACGAAAATTCGAGGTCTTAACCTCTTCACAGCTGGTTTACAACCTCGATTTTCTTTACAGCATTTTCTTTTTTTTACATAAAAGACAACAAAAATCTACAACCTCAGCCTAAGCCGTAACGCCCTCATACTGTGTGAGGGGTTATCATCAGCTAACGCATTTAACCAGCAATATGTATATTTTAAACCAAGGCCGTAAGGGTTTCAGGCTTTTAAAATCCAACCCCTCAAGAACCCAGTGCAAACCATAAGGAGAACAAGCCATGGCGTAACCAGGCTTACGAGGTTATGCTGTCGGTTGCCCAAATATTTATCCTCAGCCGCCTTTTTGCTGGCGAGTAAGAACCTGCAAACACCAAGTAGAAACTTGTTAATAATGCCGTAACTTAAATATGAAAATAAGAACAAAATTATCAAACAGGCAGGAAGGGTTTGCAGACCAGTCTTCTCACCTGTTCTTTCCAAGAAGACACCCCGATAACAATGATAAACTAACAGTACAAGAAGCAGACCCTACCGCGGCGAAGGAAGGGAGAAGTGTTTTTACAACTGTGTACAAAAGGCAAGTGCTATAGGTTGGGCCATCGAAACTCATGGAGGAGGGCAATAACACAGGCGAGGGTTCGATCAGTTGGCAAAGGATAATGTGACGGAGGGACAAAGGACCAAACCTCAACATACAGCTATGGAGAAAGCATAGCCCAGAGATGATAAGGAGGAGACCTTGCAAAGAAGGGTCACACACAGGTGCACAGCACTGTCGCAAAGCGACCAGCGTCAAGGGAGATGACCAGCGCCGAGAGAGACAGTTGAAATGATGTTAGGATTAGCTCTCCATGCTTTTAACTGTGCAGCACTTGGCTGAGGGAGTGCCACGATAGCATTTAAATAATTTAACGTAGAGTGGGTCTTGCATATAGTTCAAACCACTGCCCGAAGGAGGAATGATTGGTGTCCATCATTCAAATGATCAAGTTATCCAAAGTCATGGAACGAGGTCCCTTGTTTTACGCTGCATGCAAAGACCTTGGTAAATCATTCTCCTTTCCATTTGATTAATCATTAAAATTCATATAAAACCTAATATCAACGTCATGGTAATCATAAGCTTTTGGGTTGGAAATCTTTTCGATTTAGATTATTGGCTTGGTTATTATAGCCTTTACGCATGGAAGAGTGATAATATATATTATAATATAAAGATATAACCTTGGTGCAATTGTTAACATAAATGCTTCCCTTCATACTATTAAATGACCTTAAGTTCTCTAAAGGGTCAAAAGAACAATAGCATAAGACTATAAATTATTAAGAATGCAAAATATATAATTGGTAAGTTTTGTTTCAAATATTATCATGGTTAATACTGTTTATATGCTTGTGAGGATAATATTATATATATAGAATATATGGAAATAACTTGGCACAAGTTTAATAACTTGTACATTATATTATAAATTGGCTACAAGTCCTTTAATAAGAAGTCAAGAATCATATTATAAGACCTTAAGTAGTTATTTAGTGTAAGTTATATAAGCTTTGGGGTTATAGCTTAAGTATTACTATTAACCTTGGAGATCAACCTTGGTTGAAGAAATAACTCCTTAACATTATAAAAAACCTCCTTTGAAATGGGTAATCTTATAATAAATTCAAGATTCAAGGCTATGATAAGTATTGTAGAATTTGTTTATGGACTTCTAACTTTTATAAGCTAAGTCCCCTCATTGACTAGCATAGTTTAGAAGCACTTAAAGTAAGGCATGATAGTAAGAGCTAAGTATATATTTTCTTTTCTGCCTGAAATCATTGTATAAATTATTCTTCATAGTTTAAAATAGCATCTATAGAATCAGTTATTAAGGTAAAGAAAATAGAATCTACCATGTGGAGATGTGTTTCTTTTTACTTATAATGATACCCTCATTAAAAAGTGAGAACTTGGAAAGGATAGGCTAAAATCCTTGCAGTATTACAGAAACCCTTATCAGTTTTCTTTTGATTGGAAATGCTAGTTTACAACTCGAATTCTTTTTATAGGTTTCTTAAATTCAGTTCCTATACTCTAATCTCTTTAAAGAATTAAAAGATACTTTGGATTATAGTGTGACTGTAATGAAATAAAGAAGATAACAAATCAATAGGAACATAATTTAAATTACTGGAAGAAAACAGTTAAATATACCTGAGCAAATATTGAAATGAACTATTTCTTATTTACTCTCAAACTTTGTCTCTTACGACGATCTTCTAATAAATACTCTAGAGTTACAATTGCAGTGCCATAACCTCTTACCTGTATATCTGTAAGAAAAATGGAAACTGTTGCGTTAGCTTGCAAGCTAAGTAAGCTGGTTAGGCATAACAAATCACCTTATGGTCACAAAAGGAACAAAAGTCAGTAAGCTTTAAAGCATGTTCTATAACTAAGCATTCTAACTGATAAATTCAATAACAAGCTTTTAATACACAACTAATTAATATTAGTCAAACTGCTTTACATTACTAAAACTAATTAGTATTAGTTAAGCTGTTAACTGTAATGTTTTGTAGTTTTAAAAATTTTAAATTTTTTTGGAAATTTGGGGTGTTGACAATTACCCTAAACATTATCAATGTTTTCTCATATAGGTGAGACCATGCCCTGGTCATCCTGAGGCCTTGGATGCACTCATATAGAACCACAAATCCATCCATAGGCTTACAATATTCCAATTATTCCCATGGGCCCTTCTCTGCTTCCTCAATTTCCTCTTGAATTGTTTGTAGAATTGTTGCCTTGTAATGCTAAGAATCCTGAGAGGCCTTGAATTGTTCCCTATTAGCATGCATCGAGCCAACTTTCTCTCTCCCTTTCAAATATCTGTGCATATCCATCACATGAAGCCCCTAGTTCCTAGAGTTTCCTTAATTCACAATGGATTCCTTCTCTAGGACTTCCCCAAAAACTGACGTTGTCAACATCAATACTCCACACATTTCATCCATAACCTTGTTTGAGCTCATTTCATAATATCCTTGAATTCTGATGACTACTTCACCCAATTTCCACTATCCAAAGATACTTTGAGTGTACCCATGGGAAATCCATGGCCCTTTTGAGAAATCATTCCACACAAATAACACTTACACTCCCCCCAATTCCCAATCTGCGCCATAATCCTCCTAACTACCTCTGTGCTCCCCTCCTCGATTCCTTGACACCTCATAACGCTATAGTGGGTCAATGTACAACCTCTGTCTCTCAACATTTATCCCGAGCCTTCTACCATGTGCTTACTCTTTTTCACCACGTGTTTTGTTCTATTAACACATGTATCCTCGGATCTTATGTTAATTGTTACATTACACACAATAATTGTTTGCAATAAAATTAACATAAATGTTAGTTTCTCATGTCTAGGAGTAACAATCTAGCTTCCATATTATTTAACTTTCTAAAATTTGTGCTCACATTTTAATGAGCATTCAGTTTAGGGACAAAATTTGTAGTGCCAAGGTTTATTTCCAAATAGTGAGGAGGCAAGATCATGTGCGTCGTTATTGAAATTTTAAATAATATTAATATAATCAAGATTCTAGGACCATTTAGATATATAAGTTACACCAAAATAGTGGAGCATCTAGGAGCATTGAAATATATTTCCACCAAAATACTATGACCATCCATACAAATATCATCCGTTTGCGACAAAAGGCTAGTTTTGGATTTATAGGGAGCAACTTAAATCTAACCTACTAATTCCTCTCTTCGAAAGCCATGAAATCATAGTCTAGGTGCAGTATTATGGAGGTAGGTATCCAAATAATTCTCCATGATTATTTCCATTGAAACATAGTTTATTTCATAGGGTTATTGAACTCCTTTCTATGATATGTTTTTGCTATCCTTTTGAGTCAATGTGTAGGTTGAGACTGATAGTTTGATCAAATCACACAACTCTTTCAAGTTACAATTCACTACTTAACCATTCGAAGCTCATAACCGCTTGTCCATAATATGTGATGATTTTCAATCACGACTAATGTGAGCATAAAGGGATTTCACACACAAAACTAGGCATGCTCAATTGAATAGTTAACTCTATTTGATGGTGTATAAATATCTTGTAGATCATGTATTTCACTATATTAAGTGGTAAGACTACTTAAACATTACAAGTGAATAAAATTAAGGTGATAACAACTGTTAGGGTGATGTATATAGATAAACTTGAAATAAAAACCATTTTGAACTCACAATTTCCTTCAACGTACCTTTTAATGCATTTATATGAAACTTATATCAAATGGAGTACAAACTTAAGTGGAAGATAATAACCACAATGTGTATATGTTCACCTATAGTGGGATGACTACCCAAATAAACATATTCAAAAATAAATAATTGCTAGAATTCTGATCTGTATAAGAAGGAGATTGGAACCATGAAAGAAAAACATTTAATCAGTGTATGATCACAATAGATTATAAACACAATTTTACTCTCGAGTCAAGAAAATATATTTTTTGTACGATATGAAAATGGTACAAGTAAAACTACTTATGGTCATCAAATTGTAAGACCCATTGTAGTATGATGTTATGAAATTTTAATTAATCCAAAGACAAAGAATGAAAACTCTAGTGATCTTGAATCATTTATGAAGAGTGGATGATATTGTTTGATTTATATTAAGTGTGAAATGTTTTCTTGAATAAAGGAATTAATAATTATGGAACACTCAAAGTAGCTAATATACATGAAAACTCTCATCAACACATGAGTGCACTCAATTAAGAGAAACAAATTCATTAATGGAGGTCCCAGAACCATATTCAACACCACAACTTGCATAATAGTGACATAAGCTACAACTTCATAAGAGTGTCAAGGCATGGAACTAATGGTGTGTTATAATGCCTTGATTGTAAACACACGGAAGGAAACTAATACTATTGTTGATCTACATAGTGGGACACTATAATTGCTAGTGTATTTGAAGGCCTAAACTATAAGCACTAAGGTAGGAAAATTGATAGTGAAATTAGATTCTTGTAGTGTATGTGGAAATAAGAAAATAAAATTGGATGATATAAGGAAGGTCAATTAAAGGATACATTTCCAATGCAAATCCTCCTTGAATGGAAGCATTGTAGTATATTCTAAGCTAGATTAACCATCCAATTAATGCACCTTGAATGGAAGCATTGTAGTATATTCTAAGATAGATTAACCATCCAAGTAATGGAGACATGGACAATTAGTAAATATAAGGAGTCTACTTCGAAGAACCTAGAGTTACCTCAACCATTATGGCATCGAGATCAATATAACACTATACTTTGAGATAGGGTTTCTCCATGAATTAAAGTATACAAATAAAATTGATTAGAAAAGGAAGGGAAAAATAATTTATCTAACTATTTCTTCTCAATATGTAGAAGACATATAACAAAATATTTATATTATACATACGACGTGCTTTCATAAAAATATCAAATATAAACAAATAACATGTTTCATGGGGGCATAGAAATAATGAGATAACAAAATATCTGAGTTATTAACACTCCCTTGAAAAAAAGGATTTCAATGTAATTCAATAAAAAAATTGTGAAATTTTTCTTTGAAACACAAAACAAAAGATATCCCAAACATATCTATAATAAATGACTAAGTGTTTATCAAACATCCATTCAAACTTGGTTAAACATTGTACTCTAAACATTGAAGTCTTCCCAACATTTATAATGTCTAAAATAAAAGGATACACACACACACACACACACACATATATATTAGACCTAAGCTAATTAGCACTAAGCCTATGTAGGACCATATATTTCAACATCTTATGGGATGACATGCCAACTACTTTAGACTTTACATTAATTATGTTGATTAGCCAAGATATTTATCCATCAATCAATAATAAAAGTTAATTTAGGTAACTATGTGTTCCTAAAATATCTAGTTAAACTTGCTTAAGTATAAACTTATCTAATAACCAAATAAAAAAGCATTACATTTCTTTTTTTTTTAAACTAAACCTACATTAATTAGCACTAATACCTATCAAAACCACCCACTAACAACCTATGTGATCATATAAATTTACGTGATAACCAAATAAGAAAGCATTACATCTCTTATCTATGTAAACTAGACCTAGGTTAATTAACACTAACCCCTATCAAAACCACCCACTAACAACCTATGTGATCTTATGGCGACCACTTTAAGCTTTATGTTAATGACATTGATTATTTATATATGATAATTATATAGTAAGTAATTTTAATTAATTAAAAATAAATTATACTATAATATGTTTACATAATTATGTTAATTTCTATGTGTATATAGAAAAAAATAAGTGTTAATATATAGAGAATATATTTTTAATTTATTATCTTTAAATTCTTTTTTTTAAGAAAGAATAGTGATGAAATATTTAGCAAATTCACTTTATCATTTACTTTGGGGTTGAGCTTTCACTTTGTTGATGAATACCTTATCATATACATTCATAAAGTGTGGTTTAAATTGTAAAAAAAGGTCAAATTGTTATAGGAAGTGGGGATGTGAAACATGGAGGATTATAAATATGGGAATATGAAAATGGTGAGATACATTAATGATGTTGATAACCTAAAATATATATTGCTATATAATAAAAATTAATTTAGATAACTATGTGTATATAAGACATCTAATTAAACTTGATTAAGTGTTGAACTTATTTAATAATAAAATTAAAAAACATTACAATCTCTTGTCTATGTAAACTAGACCTAAGTTAATTAGCAGTGACTCCTATCAAAACCACTCACTTACAATCTATGTGGTCATATGGCCATCACTTTAACCTTTATGTTAATGACAATAATTATTTACATATAATAATTTTATAGTAAACCATTTTAATTAATTAAAAATAAACTATACTATAATAAATTTAAATAATTTTTAATGTTAATTTTTATGTTTATATAGAAAAAAATAAGTTTTAATATAAAGATAATAGCTTTTTTAATTATAATGTGGAAATTCATTATTTTTAAACAAAGAATGGTGATGTAATATTTAGCAAAGTCACTTTATCATTTTCATGAGGTTTCACTTTGTTGACCAATATCTTATCATATTCATTCATAAAGGAAGTTTTAAATTGTATAGGTAGTGGAGATGTAGCCCATGGAGGATTATAGGTATTGAGATATGAAAATGAGTATTTAGTAAAAGTAGTTTTTTAAATAGAAAGATGTATTGCAAGGGGCTCCAAAAAATGATTTTGGTAAATATTTATCAGTAGATAGTAAAATTAGGAATTAAGGAGTATTTTTAAATATCTCACAAACATATAAGTTAAACCATTACTATCACTTAAACTTGACTCAGTTAAATTAGGAATTAAGGAGTATTTTAAATTATCTCACAAACATATAAGTTAAAGCATTACTCTTAGGTAAACTTGATTCAATTAAAGAGTTAAATGTATGTTTACCGTTTATGTTTTTCAAGTTCAATATGGTATTGCATGTGAAGAAGCCTACTTAAAAGTTTAAGAAATATTCATTGTAAAGTGAATACAGAAGATGGTTTTCTCAATTAAGTTTCCAAGATAATACTTCGTGATCATTATATTTCATTATAATACTTGATAACTATGCTTGATCTATTATGATTATGTGCTTGATCTAATCATAACAGTGGAGTCAAATCCAACAACCAATTGTGATGCGTTAAGAAATATGTGAGGAGTTAAATGCAACACCCAGTTGTGATCTGTTACGAAATATCTTTTGAAATATCAATGTATAATCAGTCACTGTAGTACAACTGACACGTTAAATCCAACACCAAGGTGTGATCTGTTAAGAAATATCTGTTGACAGGGGGTGAAAATAAAGAAAAAATAATGCAAACCAGATTGTGAAGACACTTGAGAAAAATGGAATCAATCGTACCTCGTGAAATGGCTATTTGGTTGCTTTTGGTTTGGCTGTGTGCACGGTGATAACGAAATGAATATGGTAACTTATTGAAGACTCCATTTTAGTGGCCTCATCCAAAATGCTCTTTTCTTCTCTAATAGATTCTTGTCATTTCATCTTATAGTAACACAAACACCTATTGGCAATGCCATGGACATTGCCACCTCGTGGCTCTTGTTGCATTGAGGGATAGTGTAAGTGCAATTTTACTTTAATATCAATGATGTTCATATTATTACAATAAGGGCTCATATTAGTGAAATTTTATTTTAATATGAGTAATTGGTATGATATTTTAAAAGTATATACTGTGGCTGAAGATTTTTATTTATTAGTAATGTACATAATCATAATAAATGCCTAGATGATTAGTACAATTTTATTTAATTTTATTTAAGGACGAGTATAAGTTTAATTTTAAAGAAAAAGAAAACAAGTTGTATTTTCAAATTAATATTAAACTTATTCTCAAGTGTAATTGCATAGGATACATCATTACAAAAGAGAAATGAAAATCGATTTGGAACTATAATTCAAAAACAAAAAATTCCAATTACCATACCAAATCCTGTGACTACCAACTTTTTGGATCTTCAAAAGATCAATGTCTAATTATAAATTACCTCGTCTTGACATTGTTATATTAACCATATCACAAAAATAACAAAGATTACTCATATAAGGAAACAAAACAAAAAATTAAAGAGCCATTAAGTCTCTGTGGAGACTCCATCGAAAATTTCTTCTAGAAAGAGTATGTTAGGTTTCAGCTGAAGTTTCATTTTTGATAGCGCTTATGCATTGTCATTTAGCTTCGTAAAGATGTGAGTAAAGGAGATCAACTTAAAACATTTGGAATTGTCTTTAATTTGCAAATTCAAGGCTTGAATATTTGAATGAAGAATATTATTATTATTTTGCATCCACCTAATCACGAGTGAGGAGCCCCAAATACTTGAAATCTAGATATTCCTTTATCAATAACTATCAACATCAAATAATGAAGTGCCATCAATTTGGCATAATTATTTGTTCCTCACCCAAGTCAAGCATTATCCTTGAAAAAGTCAGAATCACAAAGATATAATAAGCCATCAATCCCACAAATTTGTTTCTTTCCTGGACAGGCTCCTTCAAAGAATGACCAAAGAATGGGTTTACTAATCAAGATCACCTCCACCTCCACTTGTCAAGGAATTTTAAAGGGAGTGTCCTTCTTTAACATATGAACACTGGTAAAAGTTTGAGTAGTTATATGAGTCAACAAGACATATCCCATAAAACAATCATGGGAATAACTCTATAGGATTTAAATATGGTATCTAAAACCATTTGAAATAACACTTTTCAATATTTTCACCCTCCTAAATCACTAAACCATTTAAATTGTAAGTATTTATAAGATGTTTCCAAATCTATGAGGTGAAAGTATAATAAGTAGACATAAGAATATTAAATGTGTCATAATTTTTTATTTTATTTTATTTTTGTAAAATACACTTACCTTATGAGATGAAAGTACAATAAGTAAACATAAGAGTATTAAATTTGTCACAATTTTTGTTTGAAATGCATTTACCAAGCCTTAGATTTGGTGCTTCTCCATGATGTCCCACATGAATAATGGATTAAACAAAACCAACCACAAATAAATTTTTGGTTTCATCTCAACCTTAAGTTTCCAAACCTTGAACCATCACCACTTTAGATCTTGGTTATCAAGTCTTAATAACCAAGCTTAGCACTATAATATCCCCAAGTCTTCTTCTTTGTGGATGAATTCATATGTTCTTTTTTAATTCATCCACAAATGAGACCACTCCACATTAACTTTGATGCCACAAATTAAGGATGAGTATAGCTATATGTGATTGGTGTATATGGCTCCCATGAGAGGTATTTAGACCATATAAAAAATTTCCAAAATGCAAGAAATTTGGGATAGAAGGGAACATTGCAATGCAAAAATATTATTATAATATTAATTAAATTTTTAATTAACATAATAAATTATTTTAATTTGAAAATATTTATATTTATTTTAATCCAAGATATTAATGACTATAATTTATATTTAATAAAAAAACTTATATAAATAATATGATTAATAATTCTATTTAATTTAAAAAAAAAGTTATTCACTTTAATTAATTTTGATACAACAAATCAAATCATTTTAATAATATGCTCCAACTACCAACATAGTTAATAATTTTCCTAACTATTACATTTAATTAATTTTGATACAACAAATCAAATCACTTAACTAGCATGCTCCAACTACAAACATAATTAGTAGTTTGCCCAACTATAGAATGTTCAAAATTACAAGCTAGTCAAGATGAATTTGTAATAATTTGCCCAACTATTACAGTCTAGACTATTCAAAATGACAAGTTAGTCAAGATGAATTTGTGCTAAATTGATAAAAAGAATAAAACCAATGTATTTTGCTTGTGTGCACAACCAGAAAATTCCCCTTGATCATTGATTAGAACTAATTACCTAAAATCCCATTGAAAAGCACAGAGATGAATCTTGGAATTGCTAATCAACTAAAAACTAAACGAATATAAACAGAGATTGAAGCTTGGAAGTGATATCTGGATTAAGTGGGTCAAGATGAATGTATGCATAAACAAATGTAAAATGTAAATGAAGTTGTGTGCACAGGTTGAGAATTCCACTTGATTTTAGTATAAGTTTAATAAGCTAAATCTTAAAATCTTAATGTAAAAACAGAGATTAAACTTAAAATTGTTTGTAAATTAAAAGATAATCTTGGAAGTGAAAGTGAACTGTTATAGAGTATCTTATTCAGTTTGTTAAGAGCCATCAATGTGCATTTGCATATCACTTTTTTAAGTCCAGAACCATTTGTAATAGATATTTAAGGCAACTTTTTAAAGTCTAGAACCATTTGTAATAGATATTTAAGCATCTTTATGTATAAGATTTAGGATTTTTTTATTATCATTAATGAAATTTTATTATATAATTATTGGTCAAAGATATCTTTTGAATATATAACTGAAATTAATGCATACAATCTTAACAATTTATATTTTCAATTCTAACGATTCTTCTTAATTTTTGTAAATACTTTTCTAAAAAATATACCAAATAAATTCCCTAACATATATAGACTACTATAAAAACCAAATAATATAAACTACTACAAAACCAAATAAAAATACATATATAGAGGCTCTTATTCTTTAGAAGTTGGTGACATAGAATTTTATAAGAAGTTGGGAGCATCAAATTTTATAAAAATTTGAGAAGTTGGTCCAAGTTCAAAAAAATATAGTTTAGAATATAGTTTCTTCATGATGCAGAGGCAAACTTAAAACCATTAAAAAACCAAATCCTCTCTGAATTATATGTATATATATATATATATAACAGAAACTTTGACCGAAATTGCAGATCACATGGAAAGTTATAACGTATACATGGAATACAAGTCCAAAAGATGCCATGGATCCAGTACAAACAAAACATAATTTGTTTTTATAAATACAGTACAGAATTTTCGCTTAATTAACAATGATCTTATCATGTGCATTATACTTGCTGCAATCTATACCTTGTCGATCTCCTTGATTTTCTTCAGATAACCCATTTGGAAACTATACTGAAATTCGATTTGATTTTCTCCAGATAACCCATTTGGAAATAATGATGAAACTGAGTTTTTTTTATTGTTAACAGGTAAAAAATGTTGAAAACTAATGTTAGCCATCAGTTCTCACTATTATTCTGAACACTCTCTGGTGATAATGCATACATATCATATAATATTTCCATCACTTAGCTGTCAGAGATCACAACGTCTAACAAATCTGGCCAAATTATTGGCAAAGCCTTTTGAATCATATCAAAGAGCAGGCCGGCCCTTCCTCGCTAACTGTAGAGAAAGTTTTATTATATTCCTTTCAGGTATAAGCAGCCAAAAATACACCGCACATATCATTGCAAACTGAGGGTACCAGATTACATCACACATTTAAAAAAAAAGGAAACGGAAAGGAACAAGCATGCCGCAAAAATTTAGCACATATTCTGTAACGTTTACAGACAGCCAAACCAAACCAAAAAAAATGTCATATATATGAACGTCCATTTTTCACTTCATCCACGCCATTTTAAAAGAAAATTGTTTTTTTTTGTCAGTGTTCCACAGGTGAATGACATACAAATAGAATGCAAGAATACAAATACAAATACAAATAGGATGCAAACGTGTTTTAGTTTTTTTTCCTGAAAAAAAAGACAGTTCCTTATTCGTTGAATCAAATAAATTGTATAATAGATACTGTGTATCTTCCAATAAAGTCATTAGAGGTGTAGTATAACATGCAAAAATAAATATAATTCTTCCACAAATGTACAAAACATCAGATATAGAGATCTTTTTGAATAACCCTTCCGATATGCAAAATATGACATGAGACTGTGTGTGTAAAGCCCTGTTAATCTCTTTCCCGCTTTCCATATGCTTATGAATCCCCTTTGTCAACAAGCTTCCATGGACATATTTTGAACACACGTACAATGCTACCATATTCTTTGAAAAATGAATCCAAAAATCAAAATTATTTCATAAGACTTAAAGGACCCCCTAAGTGACACAACCCATCAAGACCTATGCAAGTTAGTTAAAAAAGAGTTACTATTAAGATAGGTTAAGAATTGGAGTAGGAACTTAATTAGAGTTTTAAATATTTTTGACAAAGTGTTTAAAATATCAGCATAGATCCAAATCTTAGAGGATCAAATTTTTGGAGGTGCAAACCTTTTATTGAGTATTGCAATCAACTATCAACGTTGGTGTGCTTGGTGTGATTTAGACCAAAAGACACAACTTTTTATTTAAGGTTAACATGTGATATTTTAATTATTAATATTTAATACTATTTATGGCCGACATATCACATTTTATATTAATTTTTATTTTCTTAGGAAAGAACATTACAACATCTCTACCATACATGGTTTTAAAACCATGTGCAAGGCCTTCCTAAAATCATGGTTTTTTAGGAGGCCTTGCACATGGCCTTAAAACCATTTGCAACGGCATCATAAACCATGTACAATAAAACCATGGGTTGTTTAGGAGGTCTTGCACATGGTTTTAAAACTATTTCCAAGGCCCTCCTAAACCTTGTACAATAAAACCATTGGTTGTTTAGGAGGTCTTGCACATGGTTTTAAAACCATAAAACCATGTGCACTACCAACATTGTATTTTGCCAATAATTCAATTTTTTATTTTTTATTATTTTGTTAGGTAGGTACATTACAAGATCTCTCCCATAATGTGTTCTTTTTGTGGCGGACATTTATTATTTTGTTAATTTTAAGATCTCCCCCATACTGGGTTGAAACATGGAAACATGTTGGGTGTAATTAAGTTGAATAATCGATCTTGAGTATGCATAAATAAACAAAATATTTACATAATGTTGGTAATATGAATGTGCTAATGATGTCACAAAAAATGGTAATAAATAAGATGAGACCTAGGGTACAACTTTGCAAAGGAGATAAATCAAGCCACATATTTAGAATATAAGGAAAGAGAACTTCTACACCTTTTATATTCCATGTCCACTAATAGTAAATTGGTTGCCATGTGAAAACATGAAAATGGGTAACATCTTTACTTGTCTTTTTAAGAAGAAAACTACAATCTTCAATTTCAACCCTTCTAAACTCATATTTTATTTAAGAATTTCACTTTAAAGCATAGTATCATAATTGGAGTAAGAATATGGATACGAATACAATTAGATAGGGAAAAAAATACTTAACAAAAAAAATCCAATACCAATAAAATATGAAAGTAGATCCAATACCAATAAAATACGAAAGTAGACTTCTTATATATAATATTTTTAATTAAATATATACCCCAATATATATATATATAACATTTATATACAGTTAAATATATCCAATATTTTTAATGAAATATTAAATATCAACCATTATATTTTAAACTTTAAAAAAACATTTTTTAAACATATTTTTTTTAACCAAAATTAGTGTTTAAAAAAACAAAAAGATAATGCTCATAATATAAGAGAGAAAACTCTTAGTTAATTACATTACATTAAAATTAATTAATTAATATTTAAATTGCGTTAGGGTTAACTTTGACTCTAGAATAAGCAAGGATGTAAGTGGTTTCGGGAACATGGTTTTGGTAACCAATAAATCTAGCGTTGCTATTATATTTGCATATTTATTTTATTTGGCATGTTTTTATTCCTATTAAATTGAATTATAAAGTATGAAATTGAAATGTATTTATTTTATAGTGTTTTAATAATTAAAATGTGGCATTTTAAAATTAATTTTCAAAACTAGCCCGTACCCTTATTACACATAGATCCAATATTCCATAAATTTGAATTTGTTCAAAATTTCAGTACACAAAAGGCCAAAAATATCATGACCATCTACATAAATTGCTTGAGTGCATGGACTATTTTTTCAAATTTAAGTACTATGTTTCAACTAATTATCAAAATAGAGTTAAAAAAATTAGTATCAACACATTTCCATCCGAACTAATTTTCTTTTTGATGTGAACATCACTAAAAACACTGAATAAGACATTGAAAGGAAGAATGTTTTTATTTTTATTTTTTTTATATTTTGGGTATTTTGATTTTGATGGTATTGGATTTTTATTTAAGACCATTTTGAGAATAGTAAGTAATAAAGTTTAGGTTTTTTTCTAATAAATAGTCATTCTTAAAGAAAACCAATGATTCTTATATCATTACACAATATACTCAAAGATGAATCCATTAGTAGAAGTTTCAGTACACTATCTTAAGAACTTTTCATGGGTATGCCTCGTGAAGTTTGTTATTCTTGTTGACCAAAAAATCAAGATTGAAAAAATATTTTGGATGAGAGTTTTTCATAATATTATTGATTAGAAACTTAAAAAATATCGACTAAGAGTTTATGGATTCTAGTTTTAAAAATTCGTAGCTTAGATTTTATAAAACTCTCAACTTAGAGTTTTCTTGACTTTTTGCACAACCTAAAAAATTTAGGTCGAGAATTTTATAAACTCTTAACCTAGAATATATAAAAATATTAACATAGATTTTTGGTGACTTCTTGTGCAATGACTCTCCAAAAAGTGTTACCCATTTTTTGCTTTTCGCCATGCCTGGACTCTATGTTAAGGTGCATAGATTCTTGCATTCATCACCTTCCACATAAGAAACATTTGCATAACAAAATAATAACACATGTCAAGGTACAAAATAATAAAACCTCACCTTTCTGAGAGATGAGGGTACAAATGATTCATACACATGCCCTATTGAACATGAGGTTTTATTCCAAAAAGGTGATAACTCTGGCCTTTTCGAAATGGTGTTAGAATTTGTTTATCATAAGTATACTTTGGAAGAGCTATGTGAGTCACATTAAGACTGTTTATTTTGTTTTCAAGAAAAGGGCAGTCCTCATTGTTGTTAAATTTTGAGATTTCTTTTTCAATTTTAAGCACATCCACACCTAAATTTGTCTTCAAACCATAACCATATCAATAGAAAGAGAAAAAAAAGTCAACATATAAACATAAAGATATAAATCATCATCACATTCACATCTTAAAATTTTATGTTGTTAACCTACTTATTTGGGCCATACATGCAGACTGAAACAATACACTCATTAATAATTGAAAAAAAATATGCACGTCATATACATATTCATTTAATCATTCATTTGAAAGCAATGCAAATTCTAACGGCGTCTCAAAATTTAATAATGAATGTATACAATGTTTTATATTTTTTGAACTAATATGATGTTTATATTATAACTATAGAGGAGTGTATAAACTTACATATGATTTTACATGAAGTTATGAATCATTTTCATACTATAACATGATTTTTTTAGCTTATTTGATTTGAATATTAATAATGCAACAATATTTTTATGAAATAATTTGTGTTTAATGTAATTTACTTTATAAATTTCATTTTATTATCAATAATAAGTGAAATAAAATATTTGGAAGCAATCTTTCAATTCTTAAATAATAGGGTGATATCATTATCCCATTATTTATTGTTTCATGTTGGGAGTGATACATTAACCCTAAATGAGTGAACATTTCAAGGTTGACTTTTATGGGTTTGCTTACACTAATACGTATATTTTAGGCCATGATTAAAAAAATGTCACAATTTGAAGCCTAAAAAATGGTGTTACTTATAGCAGGGTGAATCCATGAAGATGGGTGTCTATTTTGGGGGGTCTTATGAGAAAATAAATTTGATTTTTTCATGTTTTTCAACTTTGGGAAAACGAAAGTGATATTTTCATTTAGAATTTTACTATCAAGTAAAAACAAAACTTTTAGAGAATTATGTTAGCTTTCTATTCATAATTTTTTCAAATTTTTTTATTGAGATTTGATATGTCGTTTCGGAAAATGTTTGACAATCTGTCTTTATAAAATGAAATGACTAAAAAATAGACATGTTTGGTTGCACCACTAAAATCATTGTTAAACTTGTGTTTTGCAAATACAAATAATGTTACGACAATCTACACACAATATACTATTGCGAAGACTATAAATTTGTAACCAATGGATCTATACACTAATTATAATATTTATTTGAATTCGATCAATGGGGAAACTTTGTGAATTTTAACATGTGTTTGGTTGCGCCACTTTTCTCACAATTGACTATAAAAATAAAAAATCTACGAATACTCTTTTGAAGTAGACACTCCAATTAAGCACACCATATTTGTTTCAAATTTTTAGGTGGTGTAAATTTGTAAATTTATATATTTTTCATTTCACCGCATGTGGAAAGAGATGAAACAAAACTCGACACATGTTAAGAAGAAAAATAAAAATAAAAATAGCGGATCTCACCTATACACAACAAAATATATACCTACGAAAAGTAGATTCAATGAAAAAACTAATCGTATCAAGTATGACAGTCAATTTGTAGTGTAAGGCATCCATTTTACCTTTCGAAAATGGAGAAACCTAAAAATTTTGCAGGTTTCTAGTCTCAGAGGTTATTCGGTCGAACAATTATTCGGCTGAATAATGGTTCAACCGAACAATTATTCAGCTGAACAATGTTTTTCTGTTACGGAACCGTTATTTACAACACAAACGAAAAAAAAATTTGTCAAGCGAAAAAACTTTCTTCTGCCGAATTTTTTTTTAGCTCGCATTTTTCTAATTATCTACCATGAATGGTTGGTTATCTATTCATCAACTATAAGTTATCCATTCATGACAGTAAACAATAATAATACATTACAATTTATCATATTACTAACACACCCACGAACAAAACATGTACTCTTCAAAGATACACTAGGCTTACTATATCCCTTGTCTATAGCAACTCATGTAATTGTATTGTTCATTTCGTTAATTCTGGGATACTCTTATGATATGGAGCTCATGATACTAGTGTTGAAAACGAAATTAGATCTATGTTAAAATCTAAATATCGTTTAGGTGGTAATACTGATATCTTATCACAAAATACAACTTCAAATTCATTTAAAATAGGAAATTGTTCAAATTCCATTTTTTTTTTTTAGGCTCAAATTCTTTAATTTTGATGCCATAAAGTTGACACCCTTTCCTAATACACTTTTCACATTGTAGTGCTGAAATTTGTTGTTTAGATAAAGGTCTATAAATTTCAGTCATTGTATGATACTTATCTTCCTCATCCACACTACTAAAAATTTTATGCAAATAGTTGATAACATCTTTATGAGATTCTAGCCAATCCATACCTATCAAAATGTCATAGGATCCTAGGAGAAGTATATTTAAATTAACTAAGGTATCCAAATCATTAAAACCTAATAACAAATCTTTAACTATCTCTCTAAATTTAATGTTTGCCTTTGTCTCCAGCTATACCAACCATGCATTTTTTTGTTTTTCCTTACTAAGTTTACACTTTTCAACTACTTTTGATGCAATGTAACTTAAACTAAACCTTGAATCGATAAGTATTGAAACATGTATGTTCAAAACTTTACCTTCTACTTCCAACATGGTGGATTGATGGTCCACCTGCCGATATTCCAAAGAAACATTAACTATAGGGATATTCCTGGCTATGTCATTCATAGTACAAGCGTCCTGCAATGTGCTTACAGGTTACTATTCCATCCTCCAGTGTAAGATTCGATACTCTTTACCCCATTGCGATTGGTTGAATCTCGCTTGTTGTAATTTTTATTAGTATGACCTCTTGTTCCTTTACCAAAAGGTGTGGGTTTAAATCATTTCCTACGTTGATCGATCTTTTCAAATTTTTTTATTTTTCCAACTTCTACTCAATTTGGATATTTGTTTAAACAAATGGTAGCACAGCTAGGCCTTTCTAATTGCTTCATCCATTGTTGAAGAATTTCAAACCCAATATTTTCCTTATACACTAGGGGTAAACCACTGATAAAACTGTATACCTTAGTTTTTTCAACTCTTAGATATGGTACATAGCATTGTAAATTTACAAAATCAGTTACAAATTATTCCATGGTTAACAATATTAGTCTCAAATCATTGAATTATTGAGCTTTCTCATCATAATATCGTTCTGACATATGCATTTTTTCAATAATTTAAAAAAAAAATTCCAACTCAACTCTTTACTACATGTGCTACTAACACTCTTAACCTCCTTCGACCATGGAGAAAATTTAACAACCAAGATTCTATTGCTTCCTCAAATTCTCCATCAAACATGAAAGGCCTTAACTTTTTAAATTCTCCTTGTAACTCTACACGTCTTCCTTTTGCTTTTTCATTATCCATTTTATCACCTTTCTTTAAATCCTGGGGAGTTATATAGAAATGTTATTTGTAGTTTGTTTTTTTGTAGTGCTCATTTTATTTTCTTGTAAGGAACATAAAATAAATATAATAATTAAATTGATAATATTACCTTATTATAAAAAATATTAAAATTTAGAATCAAGTTGCTAATTTTACCTTAATAATAAAAAATATTTATATCAAAACTTTCTAACAATTCTAACATTCTCAAGTTCTCAAAAGTACATCTACAATCATACATTAACTAACTTTCATATATTTGCACCTATCAAAACATTCTCTTCTAACTTTCCCCCATTTCCACATTCACTCCTAACATGAAATTCCCCATATATTCATTCTTAAAATTAACATTCCCCTATATTCATTGTTACATTCAAATATTTGCACCTATCAAAAATTCCTAACATTTCGAACCTTTCTTAAGATTCATTCATATGTTTGCACCTAACATTTCCTAACATTCATTTCAAGCATTCATATATTTACACCTATCAAAACTTCCTAACATTCCTAACATTAACATTTTCATATTCATTCTCACTATATTCATTCATAAATTAAATTTCACTTATCAAAGCATTCATTCCTAACATTAACATTTCCATAATCATTTCTCATATATTCATTATTAACATTAGATTACACTTATCAAATCATTAACATTCATAACATTAACATTTCCATATCCATTCCCCATATATTCATTCTTAAAATTAGATTGCACTTATCAAAGAATTCACTCCTAGCATTCCCCTATTTCCACATTTAATCCTAACATTGCACCTATCAATACATTCACTTCTAACATTGCACATATCAAAACATTCACTCCTAACATTCCCACATTCACTCCTAACATATTCCTACATTCACCCCTAACATTGCACCTATCAAAACTTCCTAACATTCATAACATTAACATTTCCATATCTATTCCCCATATATTCATTCTTAACATTAGATTGCACTTATCAAAGCATTTCCTCCTAACATTCCCCTATTTCCATATTCACTCCTAATATTGCACCTATCAAAACATTTACTCCTAACATTCCTACATTCACTCCTAACATTCCTACATTCACCCCTAACATTGCACCTATCAAAACTTCATTACATATCTATCTCTCTCAACTTCTCAACAAAAAACATTAATTTAATAAATTACATACATTCATATATTTGCACCTATCAAAACTTCTTAACATTGCTAACCTTTACATATACATGTATATAATCCCAAAAACAATATATAAGGTCAATGCACATTTATATAATCCAAAAAAACAATCATGAACATGTAATATAAATGTACATGTATATAATCCCCAAAAAATCATGTACATGTGAGTTCAATATACATGTATATAATCCAAAAATTATGTACATGTGAGTTCAAAGTACATGTATATAATCCAAAACTCAAGCTCCTCCATGTCCATGTCAACTACAACATATATATCTACATAAAAAAAAATGTAAATAATTCTCTAAATAGAAGTCCACCACTATCCTCGACCAGGGTCTTCCCTTGGACTTGTTTCCCTTGGACTCGTAACAATCTGAAACATGTATAAAAATAGATTATAAATAACATAAATTATTTAAAAAACTTTAAACCAAAATAAAAACATTAAAACAATAAACTAATATATCGAAGAACAATTCAATTATCAACAAAATTACCTCCAATTCTCTATCATCCAACAAAGTCTTCTCTTTGCCTCTAAAAGGTGGAGTAGACCCAAGCTACAACATATATAAAAACAATTTATAAATCTTACAAATTATTTAGACTATTTTAAACGATATAAAAAAAAAATCTTAAACTTACAATTCCAACACTATCATCCAATGGAGTCTTTCATTTGCCTTGAAAAGATTGAAGAGACCCAAGCTTCAACATATATAAAAGCAATTTACAAATGTCAAACATTATTGAAACTGTTTAAACATATATATCAAAAAACAATTCAATTATGAACAAAATTACCTCGGTGCCAATATCCACATCCATCAAAGAACCTATATCTTCAACTGCAATTTCAATATGTTCTCTTTCCTTAAAATTTAAATTTTGTTAATAAATAATTCATAGTAAAAGTAAAAAATAGTAAGCTTAGCAATTAACTTAAAAAAAATAAAAATAAAACATTAGTTCACAATAGATGGAAAATCATCTAAAAAGTTTGAATCTAATGAAACCTGCATAAATAAGTCAAATTAACAATAAGATACCTAGTTAAATTTAAAAACAAAACAAAAAATATCTTTCAAACTTAAATATAAATGTGTAAATTTTAAATATATCTCTCCAATATGATCTTCTACATTTCCAGCATTTTGACTAGTGGAGACTCTAAAATTATGTTCATTTAACAATCAAGAAAACTGAGAACAATAAACATTTATGTAATGTATTTATTACTATACATCAAACAATAATTTATCATACATAGATATAATGTAACTAAGAGTTTAATTCTTAATGAATAAAAAAAATAATGGATTGAAAGTACACAAACCTCTACTATGCTTGAGGTGTCATTAGATATTCTATCCGAACCTATATTATGACAAAGCTTCACATAGGCCTTTAAATCATCAATGCCCATACAATCCAACTCATCATCCATTTTGTATACAAAAATTTGTTGAATAGTGGCACGAGCCTTCTCTTGACTCAATCCAACATCAACTCCTACAAAATCCGAAGTCAAACCTTTGGCAACATTATGCCTTGCAGTTGTCCTAACTTGTGATGTGGGATCCATCTCTTATTTGTAAGTCACAAGCATAAGTGGACTAGATATTGAAGGTGGAGGTCGAAGAGTACTAGGATCTCTAAGGGCACCTTTTCGATTGTATATCCTCCCCTTTCCAACTTCATAAAACTCGGAATGAATATTAGTATAGTCTGGCTTCATTCCTAAAAAAAACTCAACATAAAAAAACCTAGCAAAATAATTAGGAACCTCATTGTTCCATGGAAACCGACCATAGGCCTCAAGAAACTGATCGTATAAAAAATGTGCAAGTTCAGGGTGCTTAAAATATTGCACCTTCAATGATTTCCGCTTCAGGCCCTCTTTGAATTTGAACATTGAGTTGGCTTGTTCTTTAGTCATCCTTTCCTTCACAATAGCCCACTTATCTGGACCTATCAGTTCTGCCTTTCTTCTTTGCATCAAGGCAACAAAACCATCTGTTGTTGGTCCAAGCTCCTCATATACCTCAATGAATTTTTATAAAGATAACAAAACCATCTCTATACTTTGTTTGTTCTTTGGAGCGAGATCCAAACTAGACATTTTGCAGCTTGTCATAGTGAGCCCAACAACTTTCAAGAGTTGTTTGTTGAAGCCCACTTTCCCATGGAATCTCATCAGGTAAATATGATGGATAGGTCATAATGGGCATACAACCCTCAGCTAGCTGGACATATTGCATCCTTGCTCGACCTTCGCCACCCTGTGTATGATGATGAGCCTCTTGTGAGCCTTGCTCTGCTTTCACACTTGTCTCCCGCACCAAAGGTCGAGATCCACATTCACCCATAGATGATAAAGGGGAATCATCTCTACCACTATCACTACGTCGATGATCAGATCAATGTGAACTATACAATAGGCTCGAGTCTTGAGGTGAAGTTGACAATCTTTGATTTTCATTTTGGACACCAACTCCCGAAGAATGTGATGACCTCCTACGCTTTTGTCTCAAAGGTGGCTCTCTCTCCATTGGATATGATATCTAAAAATTTACACATATATCAATTTCTATATGTTAATTAATCAACTTCAAAGATCTAGCTACTATTAAAATCAAGCTTTCAATGTAATATAAATAGAAAATACAAAGGTGGTATGAAAAAATAACATATATAAAGACAATGAAGCTTCTTCGTGATAAGAAAGATCCCTAAATCCCCTAAATACAATGGTATATGATGGTTGCTAAGCATGATGTATAACATTTTGACCCCGACACATGTCAATCACTAAGGGCCTAACCTTCTACATGTTAATTAATCAACTTCAATGACCTAGAAACTATAAAAACTAATATTTCAA
>LPNX010222495.1:1631-19349 GCA_001517045.1 Pseudotsuga menziesii | reverse complement strand
CCCTTTTGGCCTATTTTCCACCATCGGAGAAGGAGAAGGAACAGCTCGGAGCTCGGAGCCACCGACATCGGACTAGCGCAACGGACTCCACCAACCTCCACATTAGAGGTAACGCTAATAAAAACACCATTACATATTTCATTATTGTTTTTTCTACTTCCTGTCATTTACTTTCTCTGCTTTAGCTTAGTTTTTACTTTTCAGTTTATTTTTTGTTTCATTGAACTGCTACTAAGGAATCCAGATTCCTTAGTAGGTGCTCATCAGCACAAGCTAGGGTGAAAACCCTAGCTACACTTAGCCCACGGGTTCTCTCAAAAAGAAGGAATCGACTATGAGGAGACATTTGCACCAGTAGCAAGGTACACTTCAATTATAACCGTACTTGGCTTGGCATTCGAGATGAAGTGGAAGTTACATTAGATGGATGTAAAGAAAATTTTCCTAAATGGAGTAATAGAAGAAAAAGTATACATTGAATAATCACGAGGTTTTGAGACAGGTAACCAGAAAACTCATGTATGCAGACTTAAGAAGGAATTGCATGGGCTAAAGCAAGCCCCCAGAGCATGGTATGGAAGAATTGATGGTTTCCTTATGAGTTTGGGATTTACGAAGAGTAAAGAAGATTCCAACTTCTACTACACAGTTGAGGATGATGGGCTCATTATATTACCACGATATGTAGATGATTTATTCTTAACAGGTGAAGACAAGCCCATCAACGGATGCAAGAAGAATCTCACTACAGAATTTGATATGAAAGACCTTGGAATGATGCACTACTTCTTAGGTCTTGAAGTATGGAAGTATCCAGACGATATTTCCTTAAACCAAGGAAAATATGCAGTAGAGATCCTAAAGAGATTTAGGATGATGGATTGTAAGGCTATGACTACTTCGATGACAACGAATTTGAAGCTCTTGAATGATTATTCTTCGGAGATAGTGGTTGTTACCTTATACAAACATATTATTGGTTCACTAATGTACTTAACCAATAAACGACCTTATATATGTTTTGTTGTCAACACTCTAAGTTGGTATATGGTGAATCCTAGACATATTCACATAGTAGGAGCAAATCAACTAAAAGGGACGTTAGATTATGGTCTCTGATATGCATCAAATAGAGAGATCAGATTACATGGATTTACAGATTCAAATTGGGCAGGAAGTGTCGAAGACAGAAAGAGCACTTAAGGATGTTGTTCTAGTTTGGGATCAGGTATGATCTCATGCTTCAGTAGAAAGCAGACCATTATTGCACTCAACATGACATAAGCCGAGAATATAGCAACATGTTCATATTGTAGTGAAGTAGTATGGCTTCGCAAGATGTTGGTGATTATTTGATACATAGGTAGAGGTAACTAATATCCATTGCGATAATCAAAGTTGTATCAAGATGATAGAAAACCTGGTGTTTCATAATAAGTCGAAATATATCAAAATCATATTATCATTACATCCAGGATATGGTACAGAAGGGAGATGAAAAGCTCAAATATGTTCCTACAAAGGAACAAGTGGTAGATATATTGACTAAGGCTCTATCTCATGTAAATTTTGAATACTTTCGAGGCAAGCTTGGTGTAGTCCGAAAGGACCTCCCTCGAAAGAGGGAGTAGAAGGGGTAGAAGTCTCTCTGTTGCAGTGGTGTAGTATCTCAGTCTAGGGTAGGGTATGTCCAACTAGGCTTGTTGGCTCGAAATGGTTAGTAAGTCATATGAGGCCTATCAATCCTAGGGGGATTAGTATGTCTGGCTAGGTTTGTTTGGCCCGAAAGTGTTAGTAATCCAAACAAGGCTTGTGTGGTCCCTAGGGATATCCATCTGTCTGACTAGGATTGTTGGACCAAAAGGGTTAGTAAGTTGGACATAATGCTCGGGCAGATCTACAAGAGAAACCATTGTGATGCTACTCCAGAAGGCCAGAGGGAAAGAGGTGGTTTCAATATTTCTATATTGATCAGTCAGGTTCAATATTCTCATACTAATGTGCAAGAGGTGGTTTCAATATTTCTATACTGATGAGGCAGGTTCACTATTCTCATACTGATGTGAAAAAGGTGGTTTCAGTATTCCTACATCGATGACGCAAGGTTCAGTATTATGATACTGATGTGAAAGAGGTGGTTTTTGTATTCCTATATTTTTTTTAGACTGTAACAGGGGGAAGATTAATTATAGACCGGTGAAAAAGCCACCGAGTGCTGTAATACATCATAAAATGGACTTAAAAAGCTCATGAGCAGATTGAAAATATCATGAAGTCCACAGAGACTTGCTAATCCCCAAGGCTCAAAAAACTGAAGCGAACAAAACAACAAAGGAGTCAAAAGGATGAAAATAGAAGAGAGGAATACTATTTGGAGTTAAACTTCTCCATAATCTTGTTAACTGCTGTCTCCAGCACAGTAATTCGGTTCCCAAAGTCTCTCGTGACATTGGCAGTGTCTTTGAATTGTGAGAAGACAACATCTTGATAGTATTTCATCTCTCCTTTGGAATCCTTGAGATCGTTCTTGAGAGAATGCAGCTCAGTAGAGAAATTCTTCCAATGCTTGAGGTCTTCAATAGCGTTGGACTTGAGCGATTTCCCTTGTTCATCTGAATTTAATTTGAGAGCATCCAGGGACTGTTGGATGTCTGCAAGTCTTTCTTCCATAGACTGGGGATTGGAGGACGAGCCCACTGAGGCCATGAGATCAGGGACGAGCTGGGCAGGCGCGACGAGTTGGCCAGGCGTGAGGAGCCAGAGGATGACGGTCTCCAGAACCTGCAAACTCAGAAAACGTGAAGAAATGTCTTGAAGGCTGCTCGGTATGGGAACTGAGTGGCCCGTAATAAGGAGGAGAATTGGATCTCGAGAATGGGGTGGAGGAGATTTGGTGTACTGAAGAATCTCCAGAGCACTCAATGCTGTACCGAGGAAGTGACTTAAAGGCTCATGAAAAACTTTAAAATGCTTCCCACGCCGGTCCTGGAGAGATACTACAGAGAGAATCTCTGACAAAGGTGATTTAGGGAATATTGCAGTGAGAATATCTGTCATTTACAGCCAGAACGTTTCTGTCCAGCACTGCAGCCTTGTTGGCCTCCAGGTCTGCCTGCTCATTGAGTCCACGGAGGATGTGGAAGAAACTGATTTCTTTGAATTTTGAGGTTAACAAGAGGATTTTTTTAAGGATAGAGATTAGGAAAATATTGGTTGGCAATTTTTTGGATCTCAGGGCTTGGATGATCAATTTCGAATCTCCAAACACCACAAGAGGGTCTAAGTTTCTCTCATGGGCTTGCTTGAGGCCTTGCCAAAGTGCCAGCACCTCAGCTTTGTTGTTTGAAATTGAACCTAGCCCCCAAGCATAGGTGGCTAAGATAGAGTTATCGGCCGAAAAGAGGACCCCTCCTCCTCCTGCTTGCCCTGGATTTCCTTTTGAGGCTCCATCAAAAAATAGGGTGCTTTCTTTTAATTTGGATCTCCACATTAGGAAATCATTTTCTTCGAGGCGGATTTCCCAATTAGCGAGTTTTGAGATGGGAGCATTGGGAGTAGGCTCTGGATGCCGGAATCGAGACAACCATCTTCTCTCTTGGGGATCCAAGTCTTTGGAATTCTTAAGCTTGCTCTTGGCTACCGATAGCTCCCCCAGGAGGGCTTTGCACTTGATTGCAATCTTAATGCTTGACTTTTTCTCATCCCTGAAGATTCAGCTATTACACTCTAGCCAGATCTTCCAGCAAATAGCTTTGGGGGCCCATATCCAGATGGATTTAAGAAGGTATTTTTTATGGAGATCAAAGGGAGAGCTGGTGGCCCAGGCGGCAAACAGGTCAGGGATGTTTTGGGGGATAGCGAGATCCTCAAGGTTTAGGAGGAGGACCTCCGACCAGATTTCTTGGGAGAAGGGACAAGTTATCAGGAGATGATTCATTGTCTCTTCCTCAGAATAGCAAAGAGGACATCTTGATGGACCCTCCATGCCTCTATTTTTTAAATTTTCCCCAGTCAAAATACTTTTATGTGCTGCTGTCCAGCAGAAGAAGTCGATCTTGGGCACGAAAGGGTAATTCCAGATAAAGTTCCAGCTAGCTGGATTGGGAGCAGCGTGAGGTGAGGAGAGGAAGGCTCTGTATCCTTCAGCGGCTATGTACCTACCTGAGCACTGGCCCCGCCCTCTTTTTTCTTGACTGTTCTTTGCTGAAGTTGTTTTCCCTTGGAGGTGCTGAATTATGCAATCCTTTTCGTCATTTAGCCATTGGGGAAGATTGTCAAGATGCCAGCCTTTCCAAATGCAGTCTCCATCATCCTCCCAGCTTGAGATGTCCCATAGAGTATTTATGTTATTGTTTTGAGCCAAGTCCATAATGTTCCTTATCCTAGGATTTTTTCCTAGTGGTTGTTCTCCCATGATGGAGTCCTCCCACAACTTAATTTTCTTCCCATTTCCAGGGATCCAATGGAGATTGGATTAGAAAAGTGGGAGGACTTTGAGGCAAAGATTATAGATGGGAGAGACTTTCTTACGAGGGATTGGACTATCCATAAAACGTAGCCTTTTCCCAGGGAAGTATTTCCTTCTGAGAACTTTGTTGCTCCAACTATCTCTTCCAGCGACTAGATTCTACAGAGTTTTGGCCCCCATTGCCAAGTTTTGTCTTGCCATATCCCTTACTTGAAGGCCTCCTTCCTTATAAGGCATTTGGATTTTATTCCAGCTAACCAGATGGATTCGATGAAGGTTCCCTTTTCCTCCTTCCCAAAGGAACTTTCTAATCAGCGTCTCCATTTTTTTCAAGATTGAGACCGGAGCGAGCAAAATGGAGTTTTGATAAATTGGAATACTCATGGGCACAGATTTGAGCAGCACTGTTTTGCCTGCTGGATTTAACCAGTTGGAGCCCCAATTTTGGATTCGATTCTTAAATTTGTCAATGATAGGTGACCAATGAGAAGCTTTCAAGCCTTTCTTAAAGATAGGCACGCCTAAGTAGGTGAAGGAGTCCCAAACGTGGACAACTTGCATGCCAAGCGTTCTGGTTATCTCCCCTAGCTCCTTTACTGAGCCATTCCAGCCATATATCTTACTCTTCCGAAAGTTGATTTTGCTCCCTGAGATCAGTTTATAAACTTCAATCTCTTTCTTAAAATGATTTTCCAAGTAGATGCTAGCTCCACCTAAAAGGATCGTGTCATCCGCGAACTGAGCATGGTTGATGTTTTTTACCTTTGGAGCTAGCCGGACTCCTGAGAGGAGATTCTTTTGCTAGCTGGAGATTAACTGAAAGCTTAGGACAGAAGCTTGTATTGCATAAAGGAGGGGCGATAAGGGGCATCCTTACCGGAGCCCTCTGGACGCTTGGAAAAAGTCAGTGGATCTGCCGTTTACTAGTGGGGCTATCCACAGGGAACTGATAAAGCCTTGCACCCAATTGATAAAATGACGAGAGAAACCAAGTTTCTTCATGACTAAGAAGAGGAATTCATGTCTGACCCTGTCAAAGGCGTTGGCTAGATCCAACTTTATCACCATTCCTTCTTCTTTATTCTGGAAGCTAGAGTGAATAGCCTCTTGGACAAGGAGGATATTGTCTTGAATCTTTCGTCCTTTAATGAACCCCCCTTGGTTCTCCGGGATGACTCTGGGGAGGATTTTTTTAAGCCTATTGGCAATAATTTTGCTTATAATCTTGTAGCTTAAGTTTCAAAGGGAGATTGGGCAGAATCTGGTGAAGGAAGTGGCTCCCTTTTCTTTCGGGATTAAAGTAAGAAAAGATGAATTAGTGCTTCCCCCAATCTTGCAGGTGGTTTGAGAATACCTTACTTTCCTTAGAAGGTCCAATTTAATAATATCCCAACAGCTAATGTAGAAATTGGCAGTAAAACCGTCAAGGCTAGGGGCGCTGTCAGGCTTCATTCGGAAAAGGGCTCTTTTTAGTTCTTTTAAGGAGATGGGGGAAGAAAGGAGGAGGTTATCAGCCTCTTGAATCAGTGGGGGAATGAGATCGAAAGGGTGGTCCATAGGGTTTAAGGGGGCGTCCTCAGGAGCAGAAAAAAGATCTTTGAAGGTGAGGAAGGCTACTTTCTTTATTTCTTCAGGGTCTTTTATCAGGGTTCCTTGAAAGTTGATTTCATTTACTGCTTTGAAGCTTTTACGAGCTTCAACTTGTTTGTGAAAATAGTTTGTATTTTTGTCCCCGCTCTCTAGCCACAAGCTTCTTGACTTTTGACGCCATAATTCTTCTTCAACCCTACAAGCTTTAAAATAGGACTGTTATAGCTCTGATTCTTTGGAGAGTGTGCTGTTGGAGATGGGGAGAGTGTCCATCGCATGCTGGTGAATTTCGAGGGATTTTTGGGCTGCGATTCTGATGGAGGTAGGAGAGGATAAGAGCTTAGCCGAATTCTTTAGATCTGATTTGAGCCTCTTTAGTTTCTGCTCCCAGGAGAAATAAGGGGACCCAGGTATTGGGATAGACCAGGAATCCAAGATTACTTGCTGGAATTTCTCTTGAAGCAACCAAAGCAAGCTGAAGTGGAAAGGGATAAGGCCAAGAGTGGACTCAGAGAAGAGATCTAGCAAAATCGGTCTGTGGTCTGAGGTGCAGTTGGGGAGGATTTTAGAGGTGGCCAGCAAGCCAGAGGTAAGGAAGTTAGAGTGGATGAGGAATCTGTCCAGGCGAGCTGCTATGTGACCAGGGCCCAGCCTTTTGTTGGACCAAGTAAACTTCCCTGAAGTAGGCTTAATATCCATCAGGTCCTAGTGGAGGATAATGTCCTCTACCCATTCTCTAGCTTGATCCCTTACTATGGATCCTCCTTTCTTCTCTTCAGTGGCCAGCGTGATGTTGAGATCTCCAGCAATGATGATGTTTCTTGGACTGTGCTAGTTTAGAAACAAATCAAGGGAGTCCCAGCAATTGTGTTTTTCAGATAAGAGGTTAGGAACATACATGTTAAAGAGACTTGTTGATCGAAGTCCCGGTGGAGAAGACTTGTGAAGATCCAATGATCGCTACATTCCTTATTGACCATTTCAAATTTGGTGGAGTCCCAGAAAGTGGCTATTCCTCTTGAGGCCCCTTTTGAGCTTGTTGCTATCCCAGGGCCCTTTTTCCAGAAGGCCTGACCAGCTTGGTAGAGGATTGAATCCTCCATTTTTGTCTCCTGAATTAACAAAATGTCTGGCTTGTTTATTTTGATGATGTCTTTCAGTGCTTCTTCTTTTGGTTTGGAGCCTAAACCTCTGCAATTCCAGGAGATGTATCGCATTTAAAAAAATTTGGGTGGGGAGGCCCCCTTGGAAGGTTGGCCTTGCTTGGATCTTGTACGAATCATGGTTGGCAATGTTTTCTGAGTTCCTTTGGCTACATCTCGGAAGTACTTCTCTTCTTTGTGCTTTTTCTTTGATTTTATTCCCCTGTTGGACCTTAGAGGCGTTCCATGTGAGCTGTTGGATTCCGAGGCTCCTTCATCAGAGAAACCACCTTGGTCGGAGTCTAGGTTAGAAGGATCCTCCTCCTGGCTGATAACCTTCGAGAGCTCTCCCATGGGGACGGGGGGAGGGATATCATCAGATATGACGGGAGGTAGTTCTGAGACAGATTGCTGGGGGGTTTCACCATGGGCGGTGGGTTCTACCGAAGTCGATCTGGCAGCATTCCTTTCTTCTACATTTGTTCCTTCAGTTTTCGTAGGTTGCTTTGAGGTGGGCGCCTAAGTGGGGTTGGATGGTAAGATCCTTCCTTCTTTGGTCGCCCCTTTACTGCTTGATTTTTGCAGCTCGGATCCTGGCCTTTTCTCTAGAGTTTTCGAGGCTGCTTTCCCTTTTTTGGCTCTTTGCCATCCTTCTGTTTTGTCCCCTTGCTGGTTTTTGCGACAGTTTCTTTGGAAGTGACCGTGCTCATGGCAGTGTCTGCATTTGAAGGGCAGTTGCTCGTAGTCCAACTGTTGAAAGTGATGCCAGTCCCTCATAGAGATCTTGATTGCTTCTGGTAGCCTGGCCTCAAGATCCACCTCAATGCAGATTCTAGCACAGGAATATTGTCCCTTGGGATCTGCCTTGTCAATGTAGCGTCCAAGCCCATTCCCTATTTTTTCCAGAGATTCAGAGTTCCAACAGTGTGCTGGAAGATTTGGGAGACGTACCCAAACAGGTACCTCCTTAGGGGAATCGAGATTCGGGTCGAAATCCAGGGTCCAGCGGTTGAGATACAGGCCCTGGGACCCCATGAAGTAAGGACCATTCCTGAAAATGATATCTCGGTCATCCTTGGAGATGAATTCGAAAATATAGAAACCCCTGCCCATCGGATAGCAGGTCACACTGTGCTTCAGTTGGGGTCTCCAGTTTCTTTGAATCCAGTCGTCAGTGGTTCTGGTGGAGAGCCATAAACCCATGAACTGCCCGACCAGTCCACGTTCCGCCAAAGCCAGAGCAATCTTGATGGGTTTTTCTTCTGGCAGGACAATTTCAGGTATTGCATCCAGTTTCTTAATGAATTGCGGGATCGGAGGGGCCACCAGATTCTTCCCGGCAAGCGATAAAAGCCTCCTGAAGGCATCTTCATAGCAGAAGAATAAGACTTAGTGTCCACATACTGAGAAAGAAGAAGAAGACTCAATATTCACATATTGATATTGCAGAAGAAGACTCAATATCCACTTACTGATGATGCAGAAGAAGTTTCAGAACATGATATATTATTCTCATACTGAGATTGATGATAAAGGTGTATGATGCGGTTCCAAAACTTCCTATGACATATAGAGACTCACCAACCATATGTATAGTGGTGGTAGGCATTGTTGATATATAATACCTTCATAGTTAAGTGGGAGTGTTAAAATATTGTAACTTCGAAAGATATTCTAGCTGTGTTACTTGTATTCCTCCTTTGGGAGTTGTCGCTGATGTAATTGGTCATGTAAGAGTCATTGAAAGACTCCATGTAAATCTACAGATGTAAGTCGGGTCAATAGTACCCTTAAGTAATTATAATAAATATCATTTTGGTGTCCTACTAGTCAAGTCGGCCATGTCAGTTAGACAAGTCAACCCAGTTAGGTTTTAGGACAAGTCAAGAGTCAAATATAAATAGGGAGGAACCTCCTTCATGTGTAGTCACTTCACTCAAGCTAGTTTGCGAGAGGAATAAGAAGAAGTGTGCCAGAAAGAGGAGAGAAGTGGTCTTCGGGTTTTACACTGTTTTGGTTGAGTTCTATACTGAGGAGGTTTTTTTGTGTTTTCTCCCCCACGAGGGTTTCCAAGGATAAATATTTTTTTCTCTTGTGTGACTATACTTGTTATTTTAGTGACCCTACCATTTTAAATTGTTTTAGAATATCATCTAAGCAATAAGAAAATTTAACATACTCAAAGGGAAATGAGATAAGGGTGAAAATACAAATGACGTAGCTTCTAACCATAGAATAAAAGGACTCCTAACAACTTACAAAATGGTAACCACCCCCATGATTCAATAACTACATGAAGTGAATTTCCCCACCAACCCTACACATGCATTCAATGATTGGGTTTAAAAGTGAAGAGAAGGTAATTGAATCATTTAAGGCACATGGAAGATTTTAGATGAGTTCTAAGATTGACACTTGGACACGTAGGATTTTGTTTCCCATAGCCCCCCTTCCTCTTCCCTAGTAGTGGAATCGTAGCCCCTCTAGTGCCCTTTACACAACCATCTTGGACCATTTTATTAATTTCCAACATAATATTTGCATACATTTTGAATTTGCATGATAAGCCAATCATAAGGTTCAAACAAGAATATATACATCATACATGCCTAGCCATATACTAGTCGAACCTTTTCCTTGATTTCTTTGCTAAGAATCAATATTAGCATATTTACATCACTTACATAATTTTAAGTAAATACATTCCAAGTCAAAATTAGGGGTATTACAATCCCCTCCCCCTTGGAATAACACTTTCCTCAATGTTTGCTCAAATCATAACAAAAATGGGTATGCCTATTTCATGGCATCCTCCAACTCCCGCGTAGCCTCATTGGGATTGAAGTGATTCCAATGCACTTTTACTTGTCCAATGACTCAGTTTTGAAGTAATGCTACCAAGTTCTTATCTAGGATGCATAGTGGCTTGATTTAGAACTCCCCCTCATGTTCCACCTAAATCATATCCCAATCAATCACATGGTTAGGATCATGTACATATTTCTTAAGCAAAGAAACATGAAAAAAATTATGAGCTCTAGTGTTAGCAAGCACTACAGTTCTATATGCAACTCGCCATATTCTTTCAAGTACTTCAAAAGGCCCACAATATCTTGGTGACAACTTGGCAAAACTTCCAAGCTTCAAGGAACTCTTCCTTGGCCTCGCTCTAAGGTAAAGATGTGATCCCCAACATTGAATTTCCTATGCACTATGTTCTTATCCGCATAGTTTTTCTGTCTATCTTGGGTTGCCTTAAAATTTTGTCTAATTTTTGCAACCTCTTGTTCCATTTCTTTAAGCAATTTTGGCCCAAGTACAATTATGTTCACTGGATTATGCCATGTCACTAGTGTTCTGCGCTTCTTCCATACAAAACCTCAAATGGGATCATGCCCAACATAACTTGCTTCCCATTGTTATATGCAAACTCTACCAAGTGTAGATAATCTTCCCACTTGGATGGTTTGTCCATTACATACATGCAAAGCATGTATTCAAGAACCTGATTTAATCTCTTAATTCACCCATCTATTTGTGAATGGTAAGCAGTGCTAAAGTTCAGTAGTGTACCTAGATCTACAAAAAATACTTTTATAGAAATTTCAAGTAAATTTGGTATCCCTATCTAAAATTATTTCCTTTGGCAATCCATGCAATCTGATTTTTTTTTCATACAAATATTTGCAATGGCATATGTTTTATATGTGGATTTAACTGGTATTAAATGTCTTAATTTAGACAATTTATCCACCACAACCATGATAGAATCGTGTTGTTTCACAGTCATTAGCAAACTTGTAATAAAATCCATAGAAATTATTTCCCATTTCCATTCTGAAAATGGAAAATGATGTATCAAACTTGATGGGTGTTGATGCTCAGCTTTTACTTACTAACATTTCATACATTTAAAAATATACTCAGCAATGTCCTTTTCCATCCTTGGCCAAAAATATTGCATCATGGTTGTAGCAATTGTTTTATGATATCCTAGGTGACTAGAATATGGCATTTTATGGATTTCATCCATAACAATTCTCCTCATGTTTACCACATTTGGAATATAAATTATGTTTTTATAAATAAGAAGTACATCCTCTTCTAAAGGATACCCTTCATACATCTTTTCAAAATTTTGTTGTTGTAAATTATCTTTTATTTGCACATACAATTGATCTTCAGCAAGATGATTTACAATTTTTTGTATTAAATTTGATTGGAAAATGATGATGTATGCCACATGTATTTATTGCACACTTCTGTTGAGTGCATCAACCACTTTATTTTCTTTTTCTTTTATGTGTTTTATTTCAAAATCAAGTTCACATAAAAATTCCAACCATCTAGCTTTCTAGTATTTAATGTTGGTTGCTCAAACAAATACTTTAGACCACCCTGGTCTGTTCTTAACTCAATTTTTTTTCCCATTAAATAGTGCCTCCATATTTTTAAAGCATGCACTATGGTTGCAAGTTTTGAGTCATGGGAGGCATAATTATTTTCATGATCCTTCAATTTTCTCGACTCATAACAAACCACATGATTGTCTTGCATGAGAACTCCAAGTCCTTGTTTACATGCATCTGACTAACCACAAAGATTTTTTTCTGGGTCTGCAATTTTCAGAATTGGAGTACTTGTGAGAAGATTCTTCACTAGCTGAAATCTCTCTTCACATTTCTATGTCCAATCAAATTTTATTCCCTTCTTTTTCAAAGAAGTGATTGGATGTGCAACCTTAGACAATCCTTCAATGGATCTCCTATAATAACTAGCAAGCTCCATAAAAGATATCACATCTGTTACATTCTTCGGAGTTGGCTAGTTCATAATGGCTTCAATCTTTTCTGGATCCACTAATATTCCTTCTTATGAAATAATGTCACCCAAATAATGAATTTTAGTTTTGTAAAAGTCACGTTTGCTTAGCTTTGCATATAAATTATTCTCCCTTAGCAATTGCAAATCCATCCTCAAGTGTTCTTCATGCTTTTCTTCATTCTTAGAGTAAATAAGAATGCCAGCTAGAAGAACAAGAACAAACTTGTCTAAATACATGCTGAAAACACTATTCATGAGACACGTAGATGTAGTTGGTGTATTAGTGAGACCAAATGGCATCACTACAAATTAATAGTGTCCATACCTTGTTCTAAAAGTTGTTTTGTGAATGTCTTCTCCTTGATCCTTACCTGATGGTAACCAAACGTCAAGTCTATCTTTGAAAATACATTTGTCCCTGTCACATACCCCAATTTTGTAAAATTATGTAAATTGTTTTATTATATTCCCGAGACATTATGTTAAATTTAATGCTAAGTAGGAATTGATGACTCAGCAGAGTCAACAGAAATGGAGTGTAATTCAGAATATTTTATTATTAATAAATAAATTGTGGAGACAACAGCATGGGAGAGCTATTAAAAAAAGGTTACTGGTCAAACTGGTGGATGGAACTAGGTGGAAAGGCAAAAGACAAGTGGCAGCATCCTCAAACACTTCCTAAGTTACAGGTGGCAACTTCCCTATATTTGGGGTCATGATTCCCCAAGAAAGTGGAATCAGAGAAGGTGGCTCATTAAATGACAGTTAACCCAAAAAAAGACCTAGGCAATCTTTTAAAAAGTACTCAACGAAGAGAGTTGTGGGGCTCAGATAATTTTCCAAAGAGAATTCATTCAGGTGAATGTTATTCAGGAAATTCCATCCTCAGACGAACGGATGGACTGAAAGAGTGAATCAGGTATTGGAAGATCTGTTAAGAATGTACGTTAAGGATCAACCAGGTAAGTGGGAGGATTACTTGCATTTAGCAGAATTTGCATACAATAACAACTATCAATCATCAGCTAAGTTCAGTCCTTTTGAAATTCTGTATGGGCGTAAATGTAACACTCCTATCTCCTGGAATAATCCAGTAGATAGATTAGTGTTGGGACCTGAATTATTAAAAGAAATGGAACAGATTGTGAAACAAGTGCAGGAGAATTTGAAGGTTGCCCATGATCGGCAAAAGAGCCAAGCAGATTTGAAAATAACTCCTAAAGAGTTCCAGGTGGGTGAGCACGTGTTCATAAAGGTAAGACCAAAGAAGAGCTCCCTAAGACTAGGGAGTTGTGCAAAATTAGCGCCACGTTACTGTGGTCCGTTTGAAATTTTATCTAGAATTGGTCAAGTTGCATATCAGCTAGCGTTCCCACCTAACTTAAAAGTGCACAATGTTTTTCATATTTCTATTCTGAAAAAGTATGTTCATGATGCTACTCATGTGATTGATTGGAACGTTGTACAGGTAGAACCAGAAGGGGAAGTTCTGGTGGAACCGGACTGTATCCTCGGGAGGAGGGAAATTACTTTGTGGAACCGCACAATTGGACAGCTGAAGGTGCAATGGAAGCACCTTAGTCCTGAAGAAGCTACCTGGGAACTGGAAAGTAAGATGTAGGAAGCATACCCGAATCTATTCCAAGAGGTTGCAGAGGATGAGGAAAAAGTAACATCGAGGATAATGTTACATTTTAAGGGGGTGTGTATGTCACATACCCCAATTTTGTAAAATTATGTAAATTGTTTTATTATATTCCTGAGACATTATGTTAAATTTAATGCTAAGTAGGAATTGATGACTTAGCAGAGTCAACAGAAATGGAGTGTAATTCAGAATATTTTATTATTAATAAATAAATTGTGGAGACAACAGCATGGGAGAGCTGTTAAAAAGAGGTTACTGGTCAAACTGGTGGATGGAACTAGGTGGAAAGGAAAAAGACAAGTGGCAGTATCCTCAAACACTTCCTAAGTTGCAGGTGGAAACTTCCCTATGTTTGGGGTCATGATTCCCCAAGAAAGTGGAATCAGAGCAGGTGGCTCATTAAATGACAGTTAACCCAAAAAAAGACCTAGGAAATCTTTTAAAAAGTACTCAATGAAGAGAGCTGGGGGGCTCAGATAATTTTCCAGAGACAATTCATTCAGGTGAATGTTATTCAGGAAATTCATTGAGGAAGAGGGAAATACAGTAAGGAAGTTATTCTAGGAGGATTGATGCAGTAACTTGATTACATTACAGCTTTTTGGCTGAGAGAACTGACTGATAGTTCTGAGTTAATACTGAGTTTGAAGACCGGTATCTGACTTTGCTGCACCTAGTTCCAGCCAGGGAGACCAGAGCAAGCTCGGGGGTCCTGAGGAGTCGTTGTCTGAGCGCTCTCCAGGAGTTGGTAGGGAGGAACGGCCTCCCATTGCTGTTGTTGTCCCAGTTTAAACAGGTTCTGTCACTTATCTGTTTATGTTTAATGAGTATGAATGGTTACATGTTATGTTCTGGTTATATGAATGAAGAATTAGTTAGTTTAGAAATGTAAAAATATCAAGTTATTAGTAGTTAATATGTTGTTGAGTTAAAGATTTACTATGTTTTTCCACATCTGGGTTCACCAGACCGTACTCCAGCACAGTATCTCGGTATTGGAAAGTAACATCCTTCTGAACCAAGCTTCTTATTTAATTACTTTAATACTGTATCTTTGTTCCAGTAAATGCTAGCTGTAATAAAGAAAAGATAGACTAAGTATTTCTGCTGTTTAAATTTTATAATTGTTATCTTCCAGTTTGAAAGCATCTAACCTCTTAATGTTGAAAAAGACAATACTGACTATAAGATGCAATTACTTATTAGTTTGATTTTACAGTTAAAACCTAGTGGTGTTAGTCTGTATTTTGGTTAAGAATGCAGCTATTTAATTACTGAATCTTCTTTTATTTCAGCTAAGCTTAAACAGATTACAAAACTGTTATTCTATTTTCAAATATGGTAAATAAATGTTACTATATACATAGGAATTTATATATATATATATATATATATATATATATATATATATACATATGTATGTATATGAGAATAAACTTAAATATAGTAGGAGTATTATGTAAAAATACTCAGGCATTATTACGCCGATAGGCGTCTATCAGTGGTATTTTGGGGGGAGATGGACTTGCTTGAGCGGATCATCAAGATCCTGCAAATCCCGCCAAGTGTATGTTCCAGATCATTCCAATCATCTGATCTTTTAACACTGCTAACTAACTGAGAGTTAGGAGTTTGTTAAGAGATGAGGTCGTTCAGAGATGAGGTCGTTCCTGAGTGGAGTCGTGGAGGAATCTGTTAGCCACCAAGAGTCTGTTAGGAGACGTGGCGGTGGAAGAGATAAGCACGAGTTTATGCATATCCCCTATTTGATCTGGAACATATGGGACAGGTTTGGTTTTCGCCCTGGCTACTTGCTCTGCTCATGCTTTCTCTGCGGGGTCTGCTGGTTCACCCTCTGCTGCTTTCACGCGGACAAGATCCAAAACCCAGAGATACAGTTTCTAAAACCCAGTTTCACCATTCCTGTGCCGTCCTGGAGCGCGCAGTCGCTGGATCTGGAGCATTCACCAAAACCCAGTTTCACCATTCTTGTGCCGTGTGGGGTTATTTGGGTAGGCAAGGTAACACTGGTGTGTGTTTTACAGTTTCAAATCAGTAAAAAAACATTAGCACTACTGTATACAATAAAAGTGGAAAAACATTAGCAAGGTAACAATTAGCACTACTGTATGAAAGGTTTTTTTACAGTTTCGCCATTTCTGCTATCTTCTCTGTGTGTGTTTTTTCAGTTTCAAATACAATTCTATTTTGGTTAATATAAGGTTATTGAGAAGTGCGAGAACTGAATTTAAGTTACAAGATAACTTAGTATATGTTAAGTGGGGTGTCTGCACATCAACTTAAAATTTTGTCTGCGTGTGCCCTTTGCATGAAATATGTTTCCAATTTTGTGCGTTACTAGTGGGTAAGTTTTACACTGGTATTTTAATGCGCAAATTCTCTGCAAACTGTGAAGATATATTCATTTTCAAGCTTTAAGATGTTGTATATGGGTTGTATCATACCCCGAGGTTCACATTGAAAATGCGGGTTTATTTGGGAAAATTTCAATTCCAAGTTCGTGCAAATGCAGGATTATTTTTGTGGGTTAGATACCCCAGAGCTTCTTATACAAGCCCAAGTAAATGCTTGCTTCTTATCCAAGCCCAAGTAAATGGTACCCCGTGATTCATATTTTTCCTCCCAAGTTGAATTCTGCTGAACTGAATGTGGCAATTAAAAGCTCACCCACACCCAGGAAATTTTAAAAGTATTGCAGTCTGTAGTCAGCTAGGGATATTTTGAGAGTATTTTAAACTTGAGTATGGCGAAAGTCTTGGGTGAATAGTGTCTTTGACAGTTTGAGTTCTTAAATACTGCTCCTCCTCTATATTTGGACCAATCTTTAAAGAGTATTGACAGTACATTAGCATTAGCAGGAGAAATCTTAAAGAGTCTTGGAAGCTGGCTTCGTTTCACTGATAGAATCCCAGTTACAGTGGTTTTGGGGGTTTTCTCTGGTTTCAAGAGAAAACCCCCTGGATCATTTTATCTGGATTATTTAATGTCAATCAATGTTTCTGTGCTCTTGGCTGGTAAGATATAATATAACTTTGTCTAACCTATGGCAGACATGGTCTCATGGGTGTCCTTGACATTAACAGCTTATTTTCATTTGACTCGCAGATTTTAAATGAAGTCCGTTCAAATTCTTATTGAAGTTGTTGGTTTACCTATTCCTCGCCCCACTCATTCTACAAAATAGTAAAATCTGTTTACTGTTTACAGCTGAAATTAAAACCAATTCCCAGATTTTGATTTTCCTTTTCTGTTTTTCTTTTGCATTGAAGTATGAATGCGTTTATTAAAGAAAACCTAGACGGTGGGCGTTACGTCTGACTTTTGCACTGTTTCCGAACAAATTGGCCATTGGATACCATTTTCACCTGCTTCACTGACTGTTTTTGAAAGCTCTCAAATTCCACAAACCATCGTTTCAAAGTACACCTAAAAACCCAAGTTTGAAAAATCTCAGTTCTGAATAATCTAGGCTGATATTCAAAGAATAATAAAATATTGAGCTTCATTAATGCAGAACATATTGCAATAATGGTCATCTAACTACACAGAATAATTCGAGGGACAAAGAAGTAGTAAGAAAACAGTGATTATTGGCTACCTCAAGATTTATTGTCTGGTCAAGGTTTTTCAAATCATTGGATCAAGTAAATAGGCAAATCAAACATACAACATAGCGTTTTCTTCGCCAGATTTTTATTTAATAAAACTGTGACTGGAGAACCGGAAAAGGTTTAAAAAACAGTCAAAGTAAAGTCCCTGTATGTGCGCGCATATGTGAACAGTAAAGTTTTGCCTTTATGTGGGTACCAACTATAGAAAATGTGATCGAACAATTATTCCATTTTTCGATGCTAGTGCCCTTTTTACTTGCTAAATCCTCTTCTTTGACTTCTGTACAGTAATTATTTCACACTGGCCTGGCCTGGCCTTTCCTCCAGCTTTCGCTACAAAGAGTTAGTGCACAATAAAGTTCTGCTTTTATTCTTTGCTACTCTTGATTTACTATCCTAATTTTCACGCTG
>LPNX010222494.1:312891-332026 GCA_001517045.1 Pseudotsuga menziesii | reverse complement strand
ATTATTAATGCAAGATTGAATTACTATACGTGGACACGAGCCACTTATTAGCTTCTTCAAATTTTTAAGGTCACACAGTTCATTAAATGCAAAAATTCACGCATTAAATGACATCGAAATATTTTAAAAAAAATATCACTATGAAGCCAACATAATATTCTACAATTTGTTTTTTTACTGCAAGTCAAAATTCACATGGCATATATGCGTTTTGAGGGCTTCTATCTAGCACATGAGTAAAAAATCAGGTTTTCATCGCCAAATTTGGCCAAAAAGTGTTACCCATCTTCATGGAATCACCCCTATAGACAATTAATTAAGATGACTGTTAAAAAATGAATATCTCTTACCAAGAATAGATGATTTGTTTGATCAGATTGGAGGGGCAAAAATATTTTCAAAAATTGATCTCAGGTTAGGATATCATCAAGTAAGGGTCAAGGAGGAAGATATTCATAAAACTTATTTTAGAACATGTTATGGGCACTATGAATTTGTGGTAATGTCGTTTGGGTTAACCAATGCCCCTGCAACATTTATGAACATGATGAACAATGTGCTAAGTAAATTTATGGATAAATTTTTGCAGGTATTTATTGATGATATTTTAGTATATTCAAAAAATGAAACAGAACATGAACATCACTTACGACAGGTGTTACAAACTTTAAGAGAACATCAGTTATATGCAAAACTGAGCAAATGTGATTTTTATAAAAAAGAAGTACAATATTTGGGACATATTATATCAGGAAAGGGAATAGCGGTTGATCCTGCTAAAATAAAAGCTATCTTGGAATGACGTGCACTAAAAGATGTGCATGATATAAGATATTTTATGGGATTAACTGGTTATTACCGCGGATTTATTGAAAACTTTTCTCGAATAGATCATGTCCTATTACAGCTTTGTACAAAAAAAGTGTTTGATTTACTTGGAGTCAACAATATCAAGATAGTTTTGATAAATTAAAACATTTATTGACCACGGGACCCATATTGAAAATTGCTTAAATTCAAATAAGGATTTTGTGGTGTGCATAGATGTGAATAAAAAAGGCTTGGGAGGAGTTTTAACTCAAGAAGGCCATGTGATCTGTTATGAATCCTGAAAATTAAAGGAGCATGAGAAAAAATATGTGGTACATGATTTGGAACTGGAATCCATCATTCATGCTCTTAATATTTGGCAACATTATTTGATAGGAAATAAATTTCTGTTATTAACAGGCAACATTGGGTTAAAATAGTTATTTGATCAAAAAACACTTAATGCTCGCCAGGACAGGTGGCTTGCGTTTCTAAGTGAGTATGAATTTGAAATTAAACATATAAAATGGAAGGAAAACATTGTAGCATATGCATTAAGTCGAAAACAACATAAAATGCACGCAGTACTAATTAATGGATATGAATATGAATTCAAAACTGTGTTGAAAGAAGCATCAAACAATGACGAACAATATAAAAATTTGATTGAAAAATGTAATCAAGAAAGTTTTAGAACAAAAGAGAATCTGTATTAGATTGATGCAGAAGGATATCTATGTTCAAATATCAAATTTATGTGGCCAATCAAAATAATGTTAAGCATATCATCTTTAGAGAATTACATGATAATCTATATGTAGGGAATCCTGGATATCATAAATTCATAACATCCTTAAAGAAACATTTTTATTGGCCAAATATGAAAAAATAAGTATATGATTATGTAGCTCGATGTTTCACATGCCAATAGGTTAAATCTATTCACCAACACCCAGTTGGATTGTTGCAGCCTATACCTATACATGAGTGGAAATGGGAAACTATAACTATGGATTTTATTACAGGGTTACCGAAAATAAAGAAGAAAAATTATTCTATTATGGTGGTAATAGATAAATTAAGCAAAGTAGCCAATTTTATACCTGTAAAGTCCACGTATAAAGCTATAAATATTGCTGATATATTTATGAAAAAGATTTTCAAATTACACGGGATTCCAAAAATAGTTATCGTGGATCGTGATGCTAAATTCACTTCAAGATTATGGACAACGTTATTTAAGAGTATGGATACACAATTGAATTTCAACACCGCTTATCATCCGCAAATAGATGGACAAAATGAGCGGGTAAATTAGGTATTAGAGGATATTTTAAGAATGTATGTGATGGATCAACCCAACAAATGGGAATATTTTATTCATTTTGAAGAATTCATATATAACAATAATTATCAAGCATCTCTCAAAATGAATCCTTTCGAGGTGTTATATGGTAGGAGATGTAAAGTACCTTTGAGTTGGGGAAATATGGAAGATATGATGGCTTTAGGACATGGCATGTTAGCACAAATGGAGGAAATGGTATGACATATAAAAAAAAACTTAAAAGCAACACAGGACAGACATAAAAGTCATGTAGACAGAAAATAGACGACTAAAGAGTATAAAGTGGGAGAGCATGTATTTCTGAGGGTTAAACCTAAGAAAAGAAAACTAAGAACAAGACTATATGCAAAGCTTGCACCCAGATATGTGGGACCTTTTGAAATTTTGTCTAGAATAGGGCCTATAGCTTATCAGTTGCCTTTACCTCCTCATATAAGAATTCATGATGTTTTCCATATTTATTTATTAAAAAAATATGTTGATCAAACTCATATTATTAATTGGGATAATGTATAGGTGGAAGCAGAGGGCGACTTCCACACAAAACCAATGTGCATTCTCGATAAGAGAGAAATACAACTTTGGAAACAAACTATTGTACAAGTTAAAGTACAATGGAAACATTATTCATCCGAGGAAGCAACTTGGGAAAGAGAAGATACTATGAGACAAAATTTTCCCGCTTGATTTCCAGACTATAATAATAATACTGATTAAGCACCGAGTACGGTGCAAAGATTTTAGAAGGGGACAATTGTAATTCCTGCTCATTATATTTTGTTAGTTTATTTTATTTAAAAGAACAAGGAAACAAATGAGTAATTTTTATATATTAAAGTAATTATGAAGTTGAGAGTTTTAACAACTATACAGTTAATTGACAAAAAATTAGTTTTAAAACAGTTACCAAATCCTCAACACTCTTTACGAAGACAAGTGGCCAATACTAAAGAGAGGGAGTTATTGCTATAAAAGTCCCAGGCAAAGAGAAAGAGGATAACTGGAAAAGATGGAAATAAATGACCTTCCAGGGATGACTAAGGTGAAGGTTCTAATTGAAAAATCCATTATATATCCCAGTGAGCATCTATGAGATGTTATGCTTTGTGTTGGAACTATTAATAAGCATAAGAGAATGCTAGGTTCCATGATAAAGAACTCTCTTTAGCTATTGGTGGAAATCATTAGAACCAGAAACTATTTGAAGCAAAACCCTAGATTTTCCAAATATGTTATAGGTCGATAATCGAACTTGAAACTAACACAAGTAAATTTTAGAGTAAACTGAAAACCCTGGATACAAAGTATAAAATTAGCAATTAAAACATAGAAACATAATATATTGACAAGTGCCTAAATATTTACATACTAGCTATAAAAACCATTACCGTATTCTTTGGAATGTTTAATATTCATTTTAAAACCCACATTATCATTGGCCACATCAAATAATTTTTATCCATTAAAGGATTCGACAGAGGGAAACAATAGTTTTAAATAAACTAAATATTGCATTATAAACCTGGACAATCCAGATTCAAACCAAATTACGGATTCGACAGAGGGAAACACGAGTTTTAAATAAACCGAATATTACATTATAAACCTAGACAATCCAGAGTCAAACCACATTAAAAAATCAATTACATAATGTTTTAGCAAACCAAAATTCTTATAATCTCTTGAAAGAGGAACCCCAACCTGTCACAACTTATTGAGTCTAACTTCAAAACCCCAATGAGATACATTTCTTCTATGGTCGTGAATATGGCCCTTCCTTCAACACTATATGCAGTAGTATGGGAAGAAGTCAGAATTTTAAACCAGAACTTTCCATTTCTTTCGAAGTCGAGAGTACATTCCATCAACCAAACCATATATAAGCAAATGTTAATATATTGTTACACATTACTACGAAAATACTAATAGATGTTATGATGCAATAATACATTACCAAGTAGAAGCAGTGCATGTTTATTTGACGAGGTAACCAGGTAACTGTAGCTCAAATCAACAACCCATAGCTGAGTAATTATCTCTGGAACAGTGGAAAATGTTGATATGGTTTCTAGATTCACCATTAACTTAACTCTCAAATCACAAATCGGTAAAGTATTGCTATGTCAGAGCTGCCAAAGCAGGTCGGACTATTGCTAGTGTCGTCGAAGGAGTGAACTAGCTCACATAACCCTAAAACTAAAATTCAATGAATTTCATTTGTGTGCGACACAGCTGGCCATCACTATGCCGGATCCAAAAAAACTTATGAAATCTCATTTAACCAAACTAAGCCACGTATCTCCTATAGTGTGGGATTTTCTCTTATAAGCTAGGTATGATACAAAAGGGTTTCATAACTTTGGAAGTGGCCTGTACGTGAAGAAAAATGTGTTAGATGGGAGGCCAAATAAGTCTTAGTGTAAACTTCCAAGTTCTTCCCAAACTTCGGAAGTAACTTCAAATATTTATTCTTGCTAAACAAAAACCAACATTTTAATATTTAAGCTGTGGGTTCATCCTTCAACAAAAATAAGTAAGGTTTACATTGAATAGGAAATATAAAAGAACTACATGCTCATGAAAAAGGTTTGGATAAGTTATTGTAGGTAGCACCCACTGTTCATCTTGAAACAAAATCACTATGAAACACGAGTCAAGTTATGGTAACGATATATGCATATGTTGACTTTTACTTATTAAAGTCATGGGAAAATTCTCAAAAACAATGTTTGAATATATTCAATCTTTGTAAGATCAACGATGTATTGTTGCAAGTTCTTTAAATGATTTGATTATACTAGGCAGAAATAAGGTCATTGCTCAATGTGTGGATGTAGTTTTTAAGGGTCTCTATGATGTGGTAGATCAACACCACAAGGTGGATGCTCTCTACTAAAATTGTTTATATGCTCTCCCCAAAAATGGATTATATGCTCTCGCATTAGATTGCTCTTGATTATTTAAACATTTTTTAGTGACAACCCATTTGTTATATAACCCACAACTCTCTACTAATATGCATCTTTCCTTCAATTCTTTAAGACGATTGGCCTCCCTTTCTCTATATTTCAAATTTTAGGCCACATTACAAGATATTTGCTTTAAAATGGTCTAGAGCTACTTTGCAAGCCTTAGCAATATTGGTTGGTTTTCAAGAGTGATGTGATCACTATTTGTTGTTTCACAATTCTACAATGCATGCATTTCAAAAAATTCAAAGTATCACCACATTTACATTTTAAGGTCTAAAATAAGATAATATAGTGGTATGTATTTTCTAGAGGAGGGACATATATATGGAGATAGCACAACTACACACTCACCAATTAACAAGGAACCATTGACCCTCCAATTTCCTTTGAAAGGAAAAGTTTAGAATTGAACCAAGAAATTCCAAATGATTTAACATCATACTTTAGAAAAAAAAATTAACTTAACTACCCTTAAACCACTTTATAGAAACTATAACAAACTCTTTATGATATTTGTTTTACTACTCTTTTTTTACTTCATCACATCTACTTCCTTTTTTTTTTTATTTAAACATTTCTTTACATTTTTAAAATATTATATTTACTTTGTAATCATGTTAATGGATATTAAAAATACATCACAATAAATATACAATTCCATTAAAATTTATATAAAACCACCTCATGTCTCTACAAATTTCTTTAAAAATATAGAAGGAATATTCACCCCATAAGAGTTAAGAATAGAAGCAAGTTTCACGAAACTCTTATGATATTCATCATTGATAAGTACTTATAGAATCTCTTTAATACATTTATATGGCCAGCAATACTCAACCTACTGTAGGCCATTTAATGCGGCCACAATAGGATTCATGCCTGTAAGCGAACGAACATCAAGCCTGCTACTGCCTCATTAAATGGCCAGCAGTAGGCTAAGTATTGCTGACCCATTTATATTAAAAATTTTTTTTTAACATTTTGTATCATATTTTTATTTATAAAATTCATTAACATACTGATGACATGAATACTGATGCAACCTTATACTGATGACATGTGTACTGATGCAACCATTTATTATGTTTTTATGTACTTTGTTGATATATATTATGTACTCATGATGTTTGGAAGAGTTCATACAAGAAAATGGGATTTTGGAATTCTCTTTCCTAATGGTATGGGTTGGAGAGCACTCTTAATTTTTGGAGTGCAATACAAGCAATGGGACCCCGAGATAGTTTTTAGTCCCATTGATTTCAATTTTTTTGGGAAACAACAAGTATGGTGGATGGATTCCCCACTTAATAAAGTGATTTTAATCAGATTAGTGCAGCATCAAGCATGGTAGTTTCTCTCGAAAATATTCACGGAATCTCAAAGACTCAAAGTTGGGAAACTTAGTGGCAACTTCAAAGAATCATACAGAAAGTAGGTTCTTCAACACCCATGTTTGAAATTTATTGAGGACAAGCAATATTGGGAAGGGAGGATTTGTCATGTCCCAAATTTTGCATTCGGTCACAATGGCCTAATCACATTTTCCATATTCATGAGAGTTTGCCAAATTACTAGTTTCCTAGGTTGGGGGTGGAAGCTTTGGGATATGGAATAAGGGGGACAATAAATGATGTTTTAAAATTGGAATGGAATAAATATTTAATAAAGGATCTAAATAAATAAATACAAGGGAAAATCAAAGTGGCAATTCATCATGAAGACATGTGGAGAATGTAGGACCCACACAAGCTAGAAATTTGGTACCAAATGGAAATCTCCTCTTGCAATTATGAATCCATGTGAAGACTAAAGGTTCTTGGATGAGTTATAAGGTTAATAAATTTATCCATATGCATCATAGGCATAATTTGGGAATAAATGTAACTTACATGGGAAATGAAGAGTCATTTTGGAGCTAGTGAGACACTTGGACTAGATTCCCTAGCTCTATGACAACAATGATGAAGATGTTATGACACCTATGACACAAATAAGATATGAAGGCTGAGATCTGAAGTATCTGAAATTTCAGGTATAAATAGAGAATCCAATATATCTCTCATGTGAGTTGGAGAATCCCAATGGGTTCCGACTCAAATTGGGGGAAGATGGAAGGCTAGGAAAGGGAGGACACATGGAAAATCTTGATCCCACACCCAAATTCGAATTTGCTTGAGTTTGTGGATGTATTGGGAACATTATAAGGCTAAGTATGTTTATAAAATATAGGAATAAACCAAGAGAATGTATTTTTATCATTTGATAAATTGTCATTTGTGAATTGTGAGAGCTAGTGGATGACTAGTTTTCTTGCCTTAGCCAATTTTGAGGGTGAAAGATTCCCATACAAGTTGGTGTTTGGAGAGGAAAATTAGGTATTTCAAGGATATTTAATGGAGTATTATTTTCATGTTTAAGCTACAGTAAATCATGTTGATTCTTCAATTGCAACACTCTCTATCAACAATTTCCAGTTTTCTTTGCATATTCATGCCCATGGAGGGATTTCGCCTTGGGTGAGCTCATATACTATTTGGGAGATATATTCCTGATATATTTATGATTTTAATCAGTAAATATTATATTTTATTCTCTCTCATAAATTTTCAAGTCTAAATACCCAATATTTGTATGTCAAACTGACTTTTAATGAGCAAATAGTGACCATTTCCACTCTATTTTGATATATGCTATGGTAATGCTTGTCATTTCGAATGGAGGAATGCATATATGATAAATGTATGATTAATGGACTGTAATTAATCTTTATTTAAAGTATAATTTTCATTACTTAAGCATTGGAATCCATTTTACTCATTTTTATTGCATTGGGAGAATATTTGGTGCATTTTCCCCAAGTGTCGAAATTGTGATTTGGTAGCTGTTTTGGAAAGAGTCATAAAAGCATGTATAAACTGAAACATGATGCATATGAGAATTTTAAAATGTCCCTTACACATCCCATGCATATATTCTTAAATTTGAGTGACTTTGGGACCATTTGTGAATCCATTTCCGGTAATTACCTAGGGGGAATTGGAGCCCCAATTTGCTAGTAAAGACTCCTACTTTGAACAAAACATTAAAAAAGTTTTCAGAAGTAATTGTGGGGTAATAAAACATCCCTGAACATAATATTTAGGTTCTAATATCCGATTCATGTACCTTATGAGAAAATTTGGGAGCATTTGAGCCAATTTGGAGGTATAGACATCGAAACTAGTTAAGGCCAAAAATTGGGAAAAAAGTGAAAAAATTGGTCATTTAATAAAAATTCAAGAAGGGAAATTAGAGCTAGGGAAAAAAATACATAACCAAATACCTTGGAAATTAGAACTCCATTTCACAAATAATTCAACTTTAAAGAGATTGGAAATATATAAATGCTTTATGGGCCTGCGATATTCTAGAATCAACTTTTTGTTGTGACATAGCCAAAAAATAAACTTCAATAACATGAGATACTCGCTACTCGCTATAAGTATTTGTAATACCCTCTCATTATATTTTGTTAGTTTATTTTATTTAAAAGAAAAAAGGAAACAAATGAGTAATTTTTATATATTAAAGTAATTCTGAAGTTGAGAGTTTTAACAACTATATAGTTAATTGGCGGAAATTTAGTTTTAAAACAGTTACCAAGTCCTCAACACTCTTTACTAAGACAAGTGACCAATACTAAAGAGAGGGAGTTATTGCTATAAAAGTCCTAGGAAAAGAGAAAGAGGGTAATTGGAAAAGATGGAAAGAAATGAGTTGCTAGGAATCACTGAGGTGAAGGATCTAATTGAAAAATCCATTATATATCCCATAGATGCCAATGAGAATCTATGAGATGTTAGGCTCTATGTTGGAACTATCAATAAGCATAAGAGAATTCTAGGTTCTGGAATAAATAACTCTCTTTATCTATTGGTGGCAAGTTGAATTTGTAGGGAGACTCTTTTAAAACTAACAGTCCGGGAAAGGGGGAGGAACACTACAATCCTTTTCCCATGGCTGGGTGGTGTATAGTTGTTAAAGTTTTGACTCCTAGATTGTTCAGATATGTTTACTTGTAAACTAAGCCCTTATTTCCATTTTTATGCAAAATGTTTACAATTTAAATTTACGTGCTTAGTTTAAACATAAATGTAACTACTGAATATTCAAGGAAAGGAGCGATAGACTAATTCATGTTATTATTCTTAAACTTTTTGTTTATCAAACTAGGTATAAACATTAACGTTGGAAAAAAACAAGGAAAACCTAATTTAGTAACTAGTTTTATTTAAACCCTAATGTGATGACAGAGAATTAAAAATAGCTATTAAACCCTTTTGTTGGGTTGTGTTTCAATAGTTGTAGTTAATAAACAATCCCAATAGGTTGAAACTATGGAATTGTGACTTTAAGATTAAAATATACAAGTGTTGTCTATCCACAAAAAAAATATAAATTAATTAAATTTATGGCTGATGATGCCTAGAGTGGTAGCCATTAGAACCGAAAACTATTTTAAGCAAAAAACTTAAATTTTCCAAATCTGTTACACGTCGATAATCGAACCTGAAACTAACACAAGTAAAATTTAGGGTAAACTGAAAACCACAGATACAAAGTATAAAATTAGTAGTTAAAACATAGAAAGCTAATGTATCGACTAATACCAAAATATTTACAGACTAGCTATTAAAACCATTACCGTATTCTTTGGAAGTTTTAATATTCATTTTAAAACCGACATTACCATCGGACAGATCAAAGAAGTTTTATCCATTAAAGGATTCGACAGAGGGAAACAAGAGTTTTAAATAAATTGAATATTACATTATAAACCTGTACAATCCATATTCAAACCAAATTATAGATTAGACAGAGGGAAACGAGAGTTTTAAATAAACTGAATATTACATTATAGACCTGGACAATCGAGATTCAAACCAAATTACAAAATCAATTGCATAATGTTTCTGCAAACCAAAAACCTTATAATCTGTTAAAAGAGGAACCCCGACCTGTCATAGCTTATTGAGTCTTCCTTCAAAACCCCAACGAGATACATTTCTTCTATAGCCGTGAAGATGGCCATTTCTTTCACACTATATGCAGTAGTATGGGAAGAATTTGGAATTTTAAACCAGAACTTACCATTTCTTTCGAAGCCGATAATACATTCCATCAACCAAACCATATATTCTCCACATGCAACTAACATTTAAGCAAATGTTAAGATATTGTTACCCATTGTTGCAAAAATAGTAAGAGATATTATGATGCAATAATAAATTACCAAGTAGAAGCATTGCATGTTTATTTGACGAGGTAACCAGGTAACTGTATCTCAAACCAAAAGCCAGTAGTAGAGTAATTATATCTGGAACAGCTGAAAACATTAATATGGTGGGTAGATTCACCATTAACTTAACTCTCACAGCACGAATTGGTAAAAGATTGATATGGAAGAGTTTCCAAAGCAACTCATTATTTTACCACTGTCTCTAAAGGAGTGAACTAGCTCACATAACCCTAAAACTAAAATTCATTGAAGATCATTTGTGTGCGACAGAGCTGGCCATCACTACACCGGATCTGAAAAATCTCATGAAATATCATTTCATAAAACTAAGCCATGTATCCAGTATAGTGTGGGATTTTCTCTTATAAGCTAGGTATGATACAACAGGGTGTCATAACTTTGCAAATGACCTGTACATGAAGAAAAATGTGTTAGCCGAGAGGCCAACTAAGTCTTGGTGTAAACTTCCAAGTTCTTCCCAAACTTCGGAAGTAACTTCAAATATTTATTCTTGCTAAACAAAAACTAGCATGTTAATATTTAAGCTATGGGTTCATCCTTCAACAAAAATAAGTAAGGTTTACATTGAACAGGCAATACAAAAGAAATATATATATATATATATATATATATATATATATATATAGCTTTGGTACATTACAAAATGGTATCATAGCGAGGTTAATTTTTTTTGACCCAATGGGCATCATTTAAAATCATGTAGTATTATATAACTAAGTATTGGGAGTATAAACTGAAAATAAATAACAATGAATAAATATGGTTACATGCAAACTTAACGATGGAAGAAGGAAAAATTGAGGAAGAAGTAGTGCCTGAAGGAATGCCAGCATTAAAGGATGCGATTCTTTATGTAGAACTGGGAGCGAAAAGTATTGCAGATTTGCAGTCAGAAATGTTAGAGACAATGAGGAGTTTGAAAGAGGACTTGGAAATCCTTAAGGCAGATAATCTTAAATTAATGAATGCCAAATCGGATCAAGAGGATATTAATGAATTAATTTTAAGGAATTTGACAGACCCAGAAAAGAAGAATGGTCAAAACTCCTACACTACTGGAAAGAAAAGGAAAGGAGTAGTACGAAGTGGCAGTAGTGAAGAAACCACAGATAATATTTTTGTACCCACAAGAGATTTGAAAGAAAAAAAGGACACACAGTTGGATAAGGATAAAGAAAAACTTGTGGAATTGTAGGGGGGATTTAAAAAGTTAAAACCTCTAATGTTTGATGGAAATTCTGAGGAAGCTTCTGAAGCATGGCTACTAAATATTAAACGATACTTTCAGGTATACAGATATGATGACAAATTGAGGGAACGTTTAGAAAATTTTCAATTAAGTGGAAAAGCTTATATGTGGTGGCAGGAGGCTAAAAGTGTGAATAATATACGTAGTAAATAACTAAGATGGAAAGTTTTTAAAAGATTGTTAAAAAAAAATACATGTTAGAACGATACTATGATGAGAAAGCTAAAGAGTTCAACTTTTTACGACTGGGTATGTTAACCATAGAAGAATTTGTAACAAAATTTGTGAATTTACAATGTTATGTACCTTATTTAAAGGAGGAGAAAGCTAAGTTTATAGGTTTATCAGTTGTTTACCTCCAGCATACAAGGAAAATATTGAGTTTTAAATGCCTAAGACCATGGATGAAGCAATTAGAAAGGCCAAGTTGTGTTACCACTTGTTTAAACAAAGGCCAGAACTAAGTAGAAATATGCAACATAAGAAAAATGACAAGTTGGATCAATGTAAGAAAGGATTTAAACCCTCTCCTTTTCAAGAAAAGGGGCAAAACGTCATACTGACAACAACTAAAATAATCCAGGTATAGTCAATAGTAATGGAGTAAAGAGTATTGGAACTTCAATTGGGGGATGGAATAATAGTTCTAAGGATGTTAAATGTTGGGGATGTAATGGACCACATGTATACACAAATTTATCACTTAATCCTAGAAGAAAGATGGCACCCATATGTATCCTATAGGAATATTTTATTGTCAATGACTTGGCCGAGAGAATACCAAGAATTAATGATTCTTTGGAAGATTGAAAGGAAAATAATCAATCTACGATGATGGAAGTTGAAGGTAAAATTTTAAACACCTTTGTATCTATACTTATCGATTCAAGAGCTAGTCTGAGTTATATTTCACCAAAAATAGTTGAAAAATGTAAACTTGCTAAAGAAAAACAAAAAAAATGAATGGTTGGTACAATTGGCTATAGGGGTCAAAAGGAAGGTTAAAAAATAGTTAATAATTGCAGATTAACACTTGATAACATGGATACCTCAGAGTCATCTAAATATAATTCATTTAGGTTCTTATGACATTGTGATAGGTATGGATTGGCTAGAATCTCATAATGCTATTATAGAATGTTTACATAAAATTTTGGGTTGTAAGGTTGAGGAAGGTAAAAATTATACAGTAAAGGGGATTTATAGACCTATATATACCTGACAGATTTCAACAGTACAACTTAAAAAGTGCATCAGAAAAGGATGTCCACTTTATGCCATTAAAATTAAAGAAACAAAACCTGAAAAATCAACATCAGTGTTGGAACAATTCACTATTTTGAAGAAATTTCAGGATGTATTTCTTGACAAAATACCAGGAATTCCACCTAAATGAGATTTAAATTTCACTATAGATATAATGCCGGGTTCAGCTCCAGTATCACGATATCCTTATCGTATGACTATTCCAGAATTGACAGAGTTAAGGATGCAAATACAATAATTACTGGACAAGGAATACATTCGGCCTAGTGTCTCACCATGGGGAGAACCTATGTTATTTGTTAAAAATAAGGATGGAAACTTTAGAATGTGCATATAATATAGACAATTAATTAAGATGACCATTGAAAACGAATATCCCTTACCAAGAATAGATGATTTGTTTGATTAGATTGGAGGGGAAAAAATATTTTCAAAAATTGATCTCAAGTCGGGATATCATGAAGTAAGGGTCAAGGAAGAAGATATTCATAAAACTTCTTTTCAAACAAGATATGGGCACTATAAATTTGTGGTAATGTCATTTGGGTTAACTAATTCCCCTACAACATTTATGAACATGATGAACAATGTTCTAAGTTAATTTTATGGATAAATTTGTGCCGGTATTTATTGATGATATTTTAGTATATTCAAAAAATGAATCAGAACATGAAGATAACTTACAACAGGTGTTACAAAATTTAAGAGAACATCAGTTATATGCAAAACTGAGTAAATGTGATTTTTATAAAAAGAAAGTAAAATATTTGGGACATGTTATATCCGAAAAGGGAATAGCGGTTGATCCTACTAAAATTAAATCTATCTTGGAATGACGTGTACTAAAAAATGTGCATGATATAAGATCTTTTATGGGATTAATTGGTTATTACCGCAAATTTATTGAAAACTTTTCCCGAATAGCTCATCCTATAACAACTTTGTACAAAAAAGGTGTTCGATTTATTTGGAGCCAACAATGTAAAGATAGTTTTGATAAATTAAAACATTTATTGACCACGACACCCATATTGAAAATTGCTTAAATTCAAATAAGGATTTTGTGGTGTGCACAAATGCGAGTAAAAAAGGCTTGGAAGGAATTTCAACTCAAGAAGGTCATGTGATCTGTTATGAATCCTAAAAATTAAAGGAGCATGAGAAAAATTATGTGGTACATGATTTGGAATTGGAAGCCATCATTCATGCTCTTAATATTTTGTGACATTATTTGATAGGAAATAAATTTCTGTTATTAACTGGAAACATGTTAGGACAGGTCGCTTGCGTTTCTAAGTGAGTATGAATTTGAAATTAAACATATAAAAGGGAAGGAAAACATTGTAGCAGATGCATTCAGTCGCAAACAACATAAAATGCATGCGGTACTAATTAGTGGATATGAATCTGAATTGAAAATTGTGTTGAAAGAAGCATCAAACAATGACAAACAATATAAAAATTTGATTGAAAAATGTAATAAAGAAAGTTTTAGAATAGAAGAGAGTCTGTATCAGATTGATGCAAAAGGATATCTACATTTCAAATATCAAATTTATGTGCCCAATCAAAATAATGTTAAGCATATCATCTTTAGATAATTACATGATAATATGTATGTAGGGCATCTTGGCTATCATAAATTCATAACATCCTTAAAGAAATATTTTTATTGGCCAAATATGAAAAAAGAAGTAGCTGATTATGTAGCTCAATGTTTCACATGTCAATAGGTTAAATCTATTCACCAACACCCAATCAGGTTGTTGCATCCTATACCTATACATGAGTGGAAATGGGAAACTATAACTATGGATTTTATTACAGGGTTACCAAAAACAAAGAAGAAAATTAGTCTATTATGGTGGTAATAGATAAATTAAGTAAAGTAGCCCATTTTATACTTGTAAAGTCCACATATAAAGCTGTAAAATTGCTGAAATATTTATGAAAGAGATTTTCAGATTACACGGGATTCCAAAAATAGTTATTGCGGATCGTGATGCTAAATTCACTTCAAGATTATGGACAATGTTATTTAAGGGTATGGATACATAATTGAATTTCAACACCGCCTACCATCCGCAAACAGATGGACAGACTGAGTGGGTAAATCAGGTGCTAAAGGATATGTTAAGAATGTATGTGATGAATCAACCCAACAAATGGGAATATTATATTCATTTGGTAGAATTCACATATAACACTAATTATCAAGCATCTCTAAAAATGAGTCCTTTCGAGATGTTATATGGTAGGATATGTAAAGTACCTTTGAGTTGGGGAAACTTGGAAGATATGATGGCTTTAGGACATGGCATGCTAGCACAAATGGTATGACATATAAAACAAAACTCAAAAGCAACACATGATAGACATAAAAGTTATGCAGACATAAAATAGACAGCTAAAGGGTATAAAGTGGGAGATCATGTATTTCTGAGGGTTAAAACTAAGAAAAGCAAACTAAGAACAAGAATATATGCAAATATTGCACCCATATATATGTTACCTTTTGAAATTTTGGCTAGAATAGGGCCTATAGATTATCAGTTGGATTTACCTCCTCATATAAGAATTCATGATGTTTTCCATATTTCTTTATTAAAAAAATATGTTTATCAAACTCATATTATTAATTGGGATAATGTACAAGTGGAAGCAGAGGGTGACTTCCACATGGAACCAATGTGCATCCTCTATAAGAGATAAATACAACTTTGGAAACAAACTATTGTACAAGTTAAAGTACAATGGAAACATTATTCAGCCGAGGAAGCAACTTGCGAAAGAGAAGAGACTACGAGACAAAATTTTCCCACTTCATTTCTATACTATAATAATAATACTGATTAAGCAACAATATATGAGGTAAATGATGTCAATTTGGGATAAAATATTGTAGACATATAAAGGACATATGGGCCTAGTGCAACACTATTTATTCAGAAATTTTCATGAATTATTTTTTATTATTATTAATTATTGAAGTTAGAAAAGCTTGAAATGAAAACATTCTATGCGGGTGCAACACTTTAGGGGCAAAATTTAATGAAATCCTTGATTTGTATATATAAAATCGTAGAGATTTCTCTCGTCTAGTGCACCATATAGTTTTCTTGGGAAATGGTGAAGGAAATCAAAAGTTATATAAAAAACAATCAATGTATCTATTTTCAAAAACTGACGTGTGTCATTTAGAAAAATAATAATAAATAAATAAAACATACTTTTGAAGGAAAAAATTACATATTCAGAATCGTAATATTGTACTCTACAATATTCTAAATTTTCATAAAAAATATTGTGTTTGTCATAGCAAAACATGGCATCGAAACTGAGCATATTCACAGAGTTCTAAAAGACAAGCAATAGACCTGGTTTATTTGTCCTAGCCAATAGGTTCGGTAGTCCGAAGCTATTTCCAAACATAATGCCAAACCTTATTCCCGTCGATTTTTTTAATTTAAAAAAAATGCATATGCGTTATAGCTTATTCATATCGCATATGTGTTATAACACATATGCAGGTTTGCTTAACTAATTTGGTACGGGAGTACAAAAGAGTAATGGCATCCTTCTCCCATTATAATCCCATTTAGACTCCTAATATTCCATCCAGATGGTCTATGGGGTGGCTCATGGCCCAAAATTACATTGGTTAAGAGGGGGGGGAGTAAAAGGAGGGAGAGGAAGGTATAGAGGGAATCATGGGAGGGAGGGATGGGTAGGGGACATATATGGGGGGGATGAAGGGAGGAGAAATATAAGGGGAAGGGAGGGATGGTTATGGAATATATATGAGGGGGGGATGGGAGATATTGTGGAAATTGAACCCAAGTGATAGAACAATTACACTCACAAAATTGCTAATCAAACATGCAAAATTACACACAAAGGAGACTGAAATTGGAGCATAACACTAATCTGTATTGAATAAGTGTATAGTATCCAACCTTATGAAGTAATAGGCTACTGAAATATACAATTACATGAGATATTTGAATGCATAAGTATGCCATTCGAAATAGTAAAAAAGTAGGCTTACTAAATCTAGTCAAATCCCCCATAGGTGCATAAAGCAGTTTCCAAATCTACCTAGAGGCTCATGAATTGGAAAAGTCAAGTAGGCAAGATAATACATGATGGAAATACAACTCATACATGCTTTTAATAGGAGAAAAGAATGGAGGATGATGAGGTAAAAAAACAAGTCAACTACACCTAGTCTTACTTTCCCTTCTTGCCATAAATCTCAATAAAGCAGGCAACTTAGCAGAAAAAGCAGATATGCGCTAGGGAGGATCTGGAATAAAGTAGATATGCTAAATATGGATTCTAGGAGGTTTCCCAAGTGCTCCATGACTCAGTTTTAGCAAGTTTGACTTCTATGGCATGTGGAAGACAACTTGCATAGAGTGGAATATTGGAAACTAGGCAAATAAGACAAAAATGGATTAATTAATGTCTAAGGTAGATAAATATGGGTTGATTATTCTAACACCCCCCATTAATCCCAACTTTATGAGTAAATATCAGAAAAATATAGGTCCTAGCAACAAGGCTTAGTCACCCTTTACATACTACATGTCCATTTAACCAAGGAAAGAGGCAAAAACCCAGTGGGAAAATCCTCCCTTAAACATGGACAGTAAAACAAAATTTGAAAATATTGTCATCAATCATGCTTCACAGCATGATCAACAATCCCCAATAGTGATTTCAGATTGCTGAATGTCTTCTCACAAAAAACTTTGGTGAAGATGTCTGCTACTTGTTTTGAAGATGCACATAAGAGTAGGTGAATGGTGCCATCATGCACAAGCTGTCTGATGTAGTGCATATGGATCTCAATGTGTTTGGTTCTCTGTCTCTAAACTGGATCATTGCATATTTGAATGGTGCTCCGATTATCACAATAGATAATAGTTGAAAACTCTGATTCGAAGCCACACTCACCAAGTATCCCTTGCAACCATAAACATTGAGTTGTTGCATTTAGAACTCCTCTATACTCTGCTTCTGTAGATGAGAGTGCTATGGCACTCTGTTTCTTACTTGGATAGCTGATTGGTCCTTCAGAAAGCATGAACACATATCCTGATGTTGACTTTTGATCTGTGTTGTCACTTGCCCAATTACTATTAGTAAACCCAATCAAATCAAGATAATATGTAGCTTTGTAGAAGATCCCATGAGTTATTGTTCCGTGAACAAAGTTAAGGATCCTTTTGGCTGCTCTCCAATAGATCTCATGAAGCTGATCCATGTATCTTGAAGCTACACTTACTGCATAAGAAAGATAAGGTCGAGTGTGTTTAAGGTAAAGCAAACACCCAATCAACTACTGCCTATACAGTGTATTATTTACCATAGGAGAAGAACCTGCTTCTTCAAGCTTAACTCCTGAAAGGAAGGGAGTCTTGCTTGGCTTGCAATCTTTCATGTTGAATTGTTTAGAAAATATAAAGCATACTTGGACTGATGTAACTTTATTCCATGTTGGGATTGAGCAATTTGGACACCCAAGAATTGGCTCAACAATGTAATGCTCTGCCTAACCAGTAGAGCACTCTGTCCCTTTCTCTGTGATGTTCTCTATCAAGACAATTTAAATCGTATTACAGGGTTATATCTATGTCTGTACTATTAGTTTTGTAAACACATGAATGTATAATCATGAACTATAAGCATATTAACCTAAAAATAGGAGCTGTACAGGTTTGATAAACTTCATAAATTTTATTTTTGTAAACTAGACAATAATACCATACAGAAATTAAAAATATACTTATCTGGAATTGAAATACCTGGAGTTTACTGTAGACCTTGTAGGCTCCTTCCTCTCTGAGCTTCCCATCCAACCATCCAAGCCTTGATTAACATAACAAAATGATGTGCCACCCTGCCGACCAGCTCTCATCATGTGCTGGCCCTAGGAAACCCACGGGTTTCCTAGCCCCCGAGCCCACAGACCAATAATATCGAAAGCAACTTCCTCTCCATTCTTTTCTTCTTCGTCTGAGTCATTTACAGATACTCTCATCCTTGAGTTGTCCCCCTCCTCAAGTATTTTTCCGCTTCGTTTTCCTCATGCAGAGTCCAATTTCCCCCAAAAAATAAAATCCAACCTCTCCCGGCTTCCCCCCTGAAATCCCCAAAATTCCCCTCCTTATACCTCCTTCCACCAC
>LPNX010222494.1:285971-302165 GCA_001517045.1 Pseudotsuga menziesii | reverse complement strand
ACTCTCCAACTTCAACTGCTGCTAAAGGCTCTTCTTGGAACTGAACACTCCTTTCAATGAAGGATTTGTTTGTGCTCAAGTTTATCAGCTTGTACCCTTTTGAATCTTTAGAGTACCCAACAAATAGACACTCTTGGCTTTGGGGCTGCAAAGCCTTCCTCTTTTCTGTTGGAATTATAGCCCAAGCCTTTGAGCCAAAAATCTTGAAATGGGTCAGATATGGCTTGTTCCCACTCCAAGCTTCGAAAGGAGTCATACCATAAAGCTATTTATGAGGCACCCTATTCTGGATATAGGATGCACAATTTATAGCCTCGTCCCAAAAATTTGGTGGCAAAGTCTTAGCCTCCATCATACAGGTTTCCATCTCCTTCAGTGATCTGTTCTTTCTCTCAGCAACACCATTTTGCTGTGGCGTGTAAGGGATTGAATGTTGCATCTGAATACCTGCATCTTCACAATATTGAATGAACTCAAACTTGACATACTCACAACCATTGTCAGATCTGAGGATCTTGAGTCTCCTCCCAGACTGGTTTTCAACCAAAGCCTTAAAGACTTTGAAGAGGCCAAAAACTTCATACTTATGCTTCAGGAAGTAAACCCAACAATACCTGGAAAAGTCATATATGAAGTTCAATGCATATTTTGCTTGACTTGTTGAAATATGAGGAAATGGACCAGCAACATCACTGTGGATCAACTCAAGAGGTGCAGAGGTTCTCTCATGACTAGCTCTATCAAATTTATGCTCTGGGTGTTTTCCTAGGATACAACCTTGACAGACTCCCTTGGAAAACTTAATATTTGGTAACCCTATGACCATTTATTTTTCACTTAGATCAGAAATATACTTATAGTTAAGATGGCCAAATATTTCATGCCAAATCTTGCTTGCCTCATTAGCATGAATCAGAAGAGTAGGGGGGTTTGAGTAGGGTAGAAATGTATACCTTCGAAGTGTGATCTACAAATCCTTTTGCAATGAATTTACCATTCAAGATCTCTGTGATCTCAACATCATCAAGGGATAATATGACCTTCTTTGGAGACCCTATGTGTCAAAACCCCAAAATTTCCGAAAAAATTATTTTTTTTTAAAATAGCATATATCTTTATTAAATGTAGTCATTAACTGTTTGATTAGTTTTATGTTACTAGAATTATAACTGAATGATCTTTTGATTATACTTATCTTTAAAGAATAGTTTCTTTTCAGTTATTGATTTGTTTTCTGTTTGCAACCACAAGGTGGAATTGTCATGAAAGACTGGGCTAACTTAGCTTCCGAGCTAACGCAGCAGTTTTCACTTTTCTTACAGATATACAGGTAAGATGGTCGGGTCGCTGCTAACAAATCTCTAAAGTATTCAATAATGATTCCCTGTACAAAAATTATGCAGTAAAAGTATATACATGCTAGTCAAATTTACCAGGCTTCTAAAGGTAAGGCTTTAAATATGTTTTCTTTTAATATCTTACTGATAGAGAATTGAATTCTACTAGTAGAGATGGCAGCTATTTCTCTGTCAAGAAAGCTGTATTTAACAATTTCTACGGAGTACGAAACCATTGGTTGTTCATACTGAATACAAGTGTAAAATGCAATAGATATTTCTTTACTAGCAGCAAGCATGGTAGAAATTACAACATCAAAGATCTAAATATACTTATTCATAGTTACTGCAACTTGTCATGATTAGATTTGCAACTGTAATTGTAAAATGATAAGGTAGTTTAAGTACCAAACTCATAATTTCCTATATCGTGAACTGAAAGGGTTTACTACTTGATATAAGTAACTTTTAAAGTTTCCTTTAGTATTTAAAATCTGTATTGATTAGAATATTATTTCTATTCTAAGGTCAAAGATTTGCTGGTAAAATTACAGATCATTCTCATATTTATTATACTCAAATACCATTCACGATATTCATAGCATACTATCAAGCCAAGAATTGCTAAATTACCCAAGCTACCTATCAGATACTGACTTATAATATCCTTTGTAATTCTTGAGCTTGTGAATGACAAAAGACTACTTGTCACATAATGATTTTATGACTATTAGAAGGATTGTTATTATACAAGCTATAGATGACCATAAGGTCAGGCGTAAACCATGCACATGATCAATGGATCACTTAATTTAATTTCTAAAATGTTATAGGCTTTTATATATTATTATTCCCTTACCTTCATTGGTAAATTAAGGCAATAGATAAATATAGAAAAACAATAGGTTTATAAACAAACCATGCTATGGTAATCATTAATACTCCTCGCTCTTAAATCTCATTAACAACAATACAATTCTTCATATATAAAATATGATACCAACGATGAACCAATTCTATGTTACAAATTTTTCTAAACATAAATCTAACTCTCCATATATAAATATATGAGACCAACGTTGCACCAAAATTAAATTACAATGTTTTATAAACAATATTCTAATGTTTATATTGTTGATTTTATAACACAGGTGATAGCTATGGTATGATAACCTTGTGGAATCCCCGCGATATGATTTGGGTTGTGAAAAGAATCATTGGTGATCTTTGTCATGGAACTATAGAGTTCCTACCCACTGCATGCTAATAATTAAAAGGGTTACGTGGACTTGCCTCAACCATGCACTGGCATTTAAAAGAGATTGAATCAACCCTAATCGTTAATCTTCCACTGCCTTCGGGCTCCGGCCGCTCTGCGATAACCTCATTATCTACTCCGCTGTTTGCGTTGTCTGCTAGCAGTTCCTAAGCTGGTTCAGCTCTTCGTGGCTCATCTATTGCATTGTGTGGAAGGTTATGGTGTCAGATAGCTTGTTGTTGAGTGCTGAATAGTGTTGATTTACTTAGGGTTTCTCCATTGGAATCCATTTCCGAACTTTTCACTGTGTAAGTGGTTGCCTCGTCTTGATACTGTAAAACGTCCTCCAACGTGACATGTACCCCTTCTGTTCCAGTGAGCTCGTGGTTGTCTTGCTGTTCTTCAATGGCCATAATTCTAATAGGTGTTGAGGTAAGTTACAGGGTTTCCTTCATTTTCTTTGACAATTAAAAACTTAAGCAACAACAGTTTGGCAAGGTTTTTAGTATTTGGTTTATCTTTTGTTGCAGGGATTGGTCTTCTCCTCTCGGCGTGGATGGTGCGAGATTCCAATAGCTACTTCTCCCGATAAGCCTGGTTTTTACCCATGGCTTTCTCCTCCTTGTTGGTCCTTTAGGGAAGTTATGGGTTTGGCTTCATGGTGTGTAAGACTCGCGGTTACTTTGGTTCAGTTAGCAGACCTGCATGCTGTTAAAAGAGTTTCGACTCTTCGTTATCAAGGGATCTTGGTTGAAGCCGAGGCTGTGGGTTTTGGGTCTTTGTCAGAATACTGCGTAATGCATGCTTATATATAATTATTGTACAGGCTGTAAGCCTTATTCTGTAAAATATGTTGGTAGCCGTGAGGTGCCTAGGAGATAAAACTCCATCCTCAGTACATACTTTTAATTTTGTCAGGGTTAACCTTGAACTTGGAGCTATGCGCTGTACATGCTACTTTTCTTAAGTTAATATATTATGTTATTGTGCAGTTTTGAAACAATTACTGTTTAAACCTGGCTTAATAAGCCTATCTGTCCTCGATACCTTCGAACTCTGTGAATTTTGATGTATACTTGATTTATTCTCTGTTCTTGAGTCATAGTATTCGCTGGTAGGGTTTTTACTGTATTTTTAATAATATATTGGGTAATTATTTATAAATTGTTATAATAGTTTTACTATGTAAAATCTGAATGTTTTTAATAGCATACTTTAGGTTACTGACAGAGTAACCTTGAATACATGTTTTATTTTAAACTTCTGTTCATCAATAATAGATTAAATATTACTTGTTTAAAAGTTACCCTACCCAGGACTATTTATTACCTTACTGCTAGCTCTGTTCTAAGTTCTTTTATATGTATAAAAAGAAATAATAAATTGTTCTTTATTTATAAAAATAACCTATTATTAATGTATTCTCAATACTTATTATTAATTACACTGCCCTTCTGAAATTACAAGGGTTTTCAGTTATACTTTACATAATATGGTTAGGCTCGAGGTCGAGCATTCTATTAAATGCTTATTGTAGATTATGCATTTAATTTTTTTTACTTTTAATACTTCTTTTATAAATTTACTGTCAAGGATTCTATACTCGGTTTGAACCTTGACTTACTAGTTATTAGTAAATTTGTAAATGTTAACTTATAGTTTATACCCTTCAGCTTATACAGGGTCCTTACATTCTAACTTTATTGTATTTAATGTTCTTCAGTACTGTTTATTTACCTCACAGTACAGAAAGTATAAATGTTTTCAATTTGTAAATAATGTAATAAATACCTTACCTGAAGTTCCATAATAGTAATACTCTTGTAGTGTATGTAATAAAAATTTATTGTTGTTAATACAATAGAAGTATTATCTCTCTTGAGAGTACCTATGTTTCCATGATTATTATTTAATTTATTTTATAACATTCTGTTATTTATTTAGTTTACCTGTTTAGTTATGATGCCTGTATATATATATATATAAACTCATATAATACTACTTAAGTTTTATCTCATATACTTATATATAATAACATTCATTTACTATCTAAGAAATAGGATAACAGCTCTGTAATCTATTTGAGCTCAATCGAACTAAAAGAGGATTTAATAATTAAATGACTACATCACTAACCATACATACAGACTAACACAAATCTAAACAAGATTTAATTACTCCTACTAACAGTAATGCCTTTTCAACATACAGAAGTTAATTCCTTTAAACTGGAAGAAAACAATTGTAAGGTTTAAATCGCAGGTGTACCTAGTCTAAATTTTTCTTTATTACAAATAACATAATCTTCTATCTGTTCTTTGCAATAATAGATTTACTGAGAATGAAAAACAGTATGAGGGAAAAGTCTATCTAAGAGCATAAACAGCTGTCAGTAAAACAAATACTTTCTTCTGATGATACGTAAAGAAACAATCTACAATTCTACAATCTCATCATGCTATCTTTTTATAATTTTTACCCCTGTGCTGGAGTACGGTCTGGTAAACCCAGATGTGGAAAAACATAGTGGGTCATTATTTTTCATCAATAGATTCTATTACTGATAAACTAATAACATCTACTTCACTAAACCAGTAAAACTTTTATATCATAACATTCTACCATTCACAATTTATTAAAACATAAACAGTCAAGTGACAGAACCTGTTTCAGCTTTGGACAACAACAAGAATGGGAGGCCGTTCCTCCCTACCAACTCCTGGAGAGCGCTCAAACAACGACTCCTCAGGACCCCCGAGCTTGCTCTGGTCTCCCCGGCTGGAACTAGGTGCAACAATAGTCAGATACTAGTCCTCAAACTCAGTATTAATCCAGAACTTATCAGTAAGTTCTCCCAGCTAACAAGCTGTAATAAACGAAGTTACTGTAGCAATCCTCTCAGAACAACTTTCTTACTGTTTTCCCTTTTTCCCCAAATGAATTTCTTGAATAGCATTCCACCTGAATGTTTCTTCTCTGGAAAATATCTGAGCAACCTCAGCTCTATTCATTGGGTACTTTTAGAAGATTGCCTAGGTCTTTTTGGGTTAGTTGTCATTTAATGAGCCACCTGCTCTGATCCCACTTTCTTGGGGGATCATGACCCCAAATATAGGGAAGTTTCCACCTACAACTTAGGAAGTGTTTGAGGATGCTTCCACTTGTCTTTTGCCCTCCACCTAGTTCCATCAACCAGTTTGACCAGTAAACTCTTTTTAATAGCTCTCCCATGCTGTTGTCTCCACAATTTATTTATTATTAATAAAATATTCTGAATTACATTCCACTTCTTTTGACTCTGCTGAGTCATCAGTTCCTACTTAGCATTAAATTTAACATAATGTATCAGGAATATAATTAAAACAATTAACATTATTTTACAGAATTGGGGTATGTGACATACACACCCCCTTAAAATGTAACATCGTCCTCGTTGTTACTTATTCTTCATCCTCTGCAACCTCTTGAAACATATTCGGGTATGCTTCCCGCATCTTACTTTCCAGTTCCCAGGTAGCTTCTTCAGGACTAAGGTGCTTCCATTGCACCTTCAGCTGTCCAATTGTGTGGTTCCGCAGAGTAATTTCCCTCCTCCCGAGGATACAGTCCGGTTCCACCAGAACTTCTCCTTCTGGTTCCACCTGTACAACATTCCAATCAATTACATAAGTAGCATCATGAACATACTTTTTCAAAACAGAAATATGAAAAACATTATGCACTTTCAAGTTAGGTGGTAACGCTAGCTGATATGCAACTTGACCAATTCTGGATAAAATTTCAAACGGACCATAGTAACGTGGTGCTAGTTTTGCACAACTCCCCAGTATTAGGGAGGTTTTCTTTGGTCTTACCTTTATAAACATGTGCTCACCCACCTGGAACTCTTTGGGAGTTCTTTTGAAATCTGCTTGGCTCTTCTGTCGATCCTGAGCTACTTTCAAATTTTCCTACACTTGTTTCACAATCTGTTCCATTTCCTTCAATAATTCAGGTCCTAACACCAATCTATCTACTGGATTATTCCAGGAGATAGGAGTGTTGCATTTACGCCCATACAAAATTTCAAATGGACTAAACTTCGCTGATGAGTACTGATAGTTATTATTATATGCAAACTCTGCTAAATGCAAGTAGTCCTCCCACTTACTTGGCTGATCCTTAACATACATTCTTAACAGATCTTCCAGCACCTGATTCATTCTTTCATTCTGTCCGTCTGTCTGAGGATGGAAAGAGGTGCTGAAATTCAGTGTTGTGTTTAATCCCTTAAACAAGGACCTCCAAAAATTCCCTGTGAATTTAGGATCCTTGTCTGAAATGATAACCTTAGGTACTCCATGTAACCTAAACATCTGCTTTAGAAATATATCAGCTATATTGGCGGCCTTGTAGGTAGTATTGACAGGAATGAAATGTGCTGCTTTACTTAACTTGTCCACCACCACCATAATTGAATCATTCTGATTCTGATTTCCGGGCAATCCAGTAATAAAATCTAAGCTGATTACCTCCCATTTCCAACTAGGAATAGGAAAAGGTTGCAGTAAACCAGCTGGATGTTGGTGTTCAGTTTTCACTTGTTGGCAATCCAAACATCTAGCTATGTATTCAGCTACTTCAGATTTGATATTAGGCCAGAAATATTCTTTTCTTAACATGGTGACAGTCTTTTGGTAGCCTGGATGTCCTGAGTAAGGTGTTTTATGAACTTCATCTAGAGTCAGCAATTTAACCTTAGGAACATTAGGCACATACAGTTTGTCCTTAAACAGTAAAAATCCATCTTTATTTAGACTATAACCTTTTATTAAGCTTTCTGTAGGTTCTTCTTTAGCTGTAACTTGTAATTTTTTATAAATTTCATCCTGTTTTATCCCTTCTGTCAGCTGTTCATTTAAATTAGAAGCATAAGTGCTGATGGCTGCTGTAAAATTCAGCTTTGCATTTCTGCTTAAAGCATCAGCCACCTTATTTTCTTTTCCTTTTATGTGTTGAATTTCGAAATCATATTCACTCAAGAAGGCTAACCACCTTGCTTGTCTTGCATTTAAGTTGGGCTGATCTAAAAGGTATTTCAGACCTTTATTATCAGTCATTAAAATAAACTTTCTGCCTATTAAGTGGTGTCGCCACATTTTTAAGGCATGTATAACAGCAGCAAGTTCTAAATCATAAGTTGCATAATTCTTTTCGTGGATCTTTAATTTCCTGGACTCATAGGCAATGACATGCCCGTCCTGAGTCAGCACACCGCCTAAACCATCATTATAAGCATCGGTGCATACCACGAAATCCTTATTAGGATGTGCTATTCTTAGAATAGGCGCAGTTGTTAATAAGGTTTTTAATTTCTTAAAACTTTCTTCACACTTTAAGTTCCAATCAAATTTCTTGCCTTTCTTTTGCAAGGAATTGATTTGATTAGCTATTTTTGAAAAGCCTTCAATGAATCTCTGGTAATAACCGGTAATTCCCATAAATGACCTAACATCTGTTACGTCCTTTGGAACTGGCCACTCTTCGATTGCCCGAATCTTTTCGGGATCGACTGAAATCACTTCTTTAGTCACTACGTGACCTAAGTACTGGATTTCATCTCTAAAGAAATCACACTTGCTGAACTTCGCAAAAAGCTGTTGTTCTTGCAGCTCCTATAAAACTATCCGTAAGTGTTCCTTATGTTCTGCTTCATTTTTAGAATAAATTAAGATGTCATCGATAAACACGACAACAAATTTATCTAAGTATTTATGCATTATATTATTCATTAGGCACATAAAGATAGCTGGGGCGTTGGTAAGCCCAAATGGCATTACGACAAATTCGTAATGTCCATACCTTGTTCTGAAGGCTGTCTTGAAGATGTCCTCACCTTTAATTCTTACCTGATGATATCCTGATCTCAGGTCTATATTTGAGAACACCGTAGCTCCACGTAGCTGATCAAACAGATCATCTATGCGAGGCAACGGATATCTGTTTTTAATAGTCATCTTATTTAATTGACGATAATCTATGCATAGTCGCATAGTCCCGTCTTTATTTTTGACAAAGATGACCGGTGCTCCCCAAGGAGACACACTGGGTCGAATGTACTTCTTATATATTAACTCTTTTAACTGTGATTTTAATTCATTGAGTTGTAAAATATTCATACGATACGAATCTTTCGAGCTAGGTACAACACCTGACACCAGCTCAATAGTGAAATCCAGTTCCCTCCTAGGAGGTAATCCTGGAATTTCCTCTGGAAACACATCAGTTAATTCGTTTAAAATAGGAATATCTTCTATTTTTAACTTATCTTTTTCAGACTTACTTGCCTCATCTGTAATGGTTACAACATAGGCTTTACACCCTTTCCTGACTACTCTTTTAAGTTGTAAAGAAGAAATCTGCCTAATTACAGTTTTCCTAGGAATACCCTTAACTGTTATTGGTTGTTCATTATTATTTACGCACGTAAAGGTTTTATCAAAACAGTTTAAAACTACTTTGTGCTGCTCTAACCAATCCATACCAATTAGTAAATCATACGAGCCAAGTGGCAAAACATTAAGCTTAACTGTAGTTTTAAAATCATCCATCAGTAAAGCACATTCTTTCACATAACATGTTACTTTATTTTTTGCCCCAGTGGCTAATTGAACTAACCAGGAACTATCAAAATTTTCAACAGTCAATTTACACTTTTCCACTATCTGAGGTGAAATGTAACTAAGACTAGCTCCTGGATCAATTAAAATGGTTACAGGGGTTTGGTTAATCATACCTTCTACTTCCACCATGGAAGTCTGATAATCAGCTTGGCGGTTCTCCAATGCTACATTTATCCTGGGCATAGTCCTTGCAAGTTCTCCAACAGTCATTTCATCCTGCACAGTGTGAATATTGCTGTTTGACTTTTTCTGATTTGGGCAGACCGAGGCATAGTGCGGGCCATTACATTCCCAGCACTTAACAGGCTCCTTTCGTGCAAAATTATTAGTGAAATTCCCATGATTGTTGGCAGCTTCCCTGCCTTTAAAGTTACTAAAATTATTAGCATTATTAGAAGCACCATTTCTATTTCCCTGGAAGTTCTTACCGTTAGAATGATTTCTGTTTTTATTATTCTTGAAATTCTTCTGGGGTATAAATTCCTTTTTCTTAAACTCAGGCTGATTACTGTTCTTTTTAGCCTTCCAGTTGGCTATACCTTCTTTCTTTTTGTTCTGTTCAAAACAGAAATTAGCCTTCCGCATGGCTTCCTCCAGAGTCTTCGAGTTATCATACTCGATTTTGTCCTTGATATGATATGGCAGACAGCTGAGAAACCGCTGCACTTTATGTTTCTCATCGACCAAATAAGGTACATACCTCAACAAGCTTAAGAATTTACTGTTTAAGTCCTTCATAGTCATGGATCCTAACTTTAACTCATAAAATTCTTTAGCTCTTTCTTCATAATATTGTTCAGACAGAAATTTCTTCTTGAAGTACCTTTTAAAGGTACTCCAATTAACTTCTTTTTCCTTGATCCCCTTGACTCTTTTCAGATCTTGCCACCATATGTCTGCTTTTCCAGAGAGATTATAGATGGCCATTCTTGCCTTCAACTGATTTGAATAATTGTATATATGAAAATACTTCCTCATCCCGGATAACCAGGACTCTGCTTCTTCCCCCTTTTCGGTCTCTCCGTTAAAAGTTGGGGGCTTTATTTTTTTAAATTCCCCAGAAATCTCTTCATATGGCCTATACCTCTTCTTTCTGTCATACAACTCAGCCTCACTACTGTCACTAGTAGTGTAATAGCTTTGTTGTTCCCTAAACCCTTCAGATGATGAACTGTTTTCAGGTTTAGCCAGCTTCATCTTTTTAGATCCTTTCTGATGGCTAGCTTCCTCAGATTCGGATCTTTTGTTCCTTCCTTCAGTCTGAAATTTTTCCATCAAAATTTGGTTCAACTCTTCTTGAGTCTTCAAAATCCTTTCATTATCCTTCTTGACTGATTCCATTTCAGTCTTCAAATCCTTTATAGTCTGCATCAGCTCTGAAGAGTGAGCAGTTACCTCTTCTAACATAGGTTCTCTGGACATTTGTCTTGTCTCGGTGTTGGGAGACTCCTCCTGAGCATATTCTCCTATCTTCTCCATACCTGCCTGTTAGATTCAGAAAAAGAAATTTTTTGTTCTTTACATAAAACAAAATACAGGTTAGTACATTATTTTATTGTTCTATGGAAACTAGTTGGGCCACATCAAGGCCTAGTATTTGAACCATGCTCTGATACCACATGTCAAAACCCCAAAATTTCCGAAATTTTTTTTTTTTTTTTAAATAGCATATATCTTTATTAAATGCAGTCATTAACTATTTGACTAGTTTTATGTTACTAGAATTATAACTGAATGATCTTTTGATTAATGATCTTTTGATTATACTTATCTTTAAAGAATAGTTTCTTTTCAGTTACTGATTTGTTTTGTGTTTGCGACCACAAGGTGGAATTGTCATGAAAGACTGGGCTTACTTAGCTTCCGAGCTAACGCAGCAGTTTTCACTTTTCTTACAGATATATAGGTAAGATGGTCGGGTCGCTGCTAACAAATCTCTAAAGTATTCAATAATGATTCTCTGTACAAAAATTATGCAGTAAAAGTATATACATGCTAGTCAAATTTACCAGGCTTCTAAAGGTAAGGCTTTAAATATGTTTTCTTTTAAGATCTTACTGATAGAGAATTGAATTCTACTAGTAGAGATGGCAGCTATTTCTCTGTCAAGAAAGCTAGATTTAACAATTTCTACGGAGTATGAAACCATTGGTTGTTCATACTGAATGGAAGTGTAAAATGCAATAGATATTTCTTTACTAGTAGCAAGCATGGTAGAAATTACAACATCAAAGATCTAAATCTACTTATTCATAGTTACTGCAACTTGTCATGATTAGATTTGCAACTGTAATTGTAAAATGATAAGGTAGTTTAAGTACCAAACTCATAATTTCCTATATCGTGAACTGAAAGGGTTTACTACTTGATATAAGTAACTTTTAAAGTTTCCTTTAGTATTTAAAATCTGTATTGATTAGAATATTATTTCTATTCTAAGGTCAAAGATTTGCTGGTAAACTTACAGTTTATTCTCATATTTATTATACTCAAATACCATTCACGATATTCATAGCATACTATCAAGCCAAGAATTGCTAAATTACCCAAGCTACCTATCAGATACTGACTTATAATATCCTTTGTAATTCTTGAGCTTGTGAATGACAAAAGACTACTTGTCACATAATCATTTTATGACTATTAGAAGGATTGTTATTATACAAGCTATAGATGACCATAAGGTTAGGCGTAAACCATGCACATGATCACTGGATCACTTAATTTAATTTCTAAAATGTTATAGGCTTTTATATATTATTATTCCCTTACCTTCATTGGTAAATTAAGGCAATAGATAAATATAGAAAAACAATAGGTTTATAAACAAACCATGCTATGGTAATCATTAATACTCCTCGCTCTTAAATCTCATTAACAACAATACAATTCTTCATATATAAAATATGATACCAACGATGAACCAATTTTATGTTACAAATTTTTCTAAACATAAATCTAACTCTCCATATATAAATATATGAGACCAACGTTGCACCAAAATTAAATTACAATGTTTTATAAACAATATTCTAATGTTTATATTGTTGATTTTATAACGCAGGTGATAGCTATGGTATGATAACCTTGTGGAATCCCCGCGATATGATTTGGGTTGTGAAAAGAATCATTGGTGATATTTGTCATGGAACTATAGAGTTCCTACCCACTGCATGCTAATAATTAAAAGGGTTACGTGGACTCACCTCAACCATGCACTGGCATTTAAAAGAGATTGACTCAACCCTAATCGTTAATCTTCCACTGAATTCGGGCTCCGGCCGCTCTGCGATAACCTCATTATCCGCTCCGCTGTTTGCATTGTCTGCTAGCAGTTCCTAAGCTGGTTCAGCTCTTCGTGGCTCATCTACTGCATTGTGTGGAAGGTTACTGTGTCGGATAGCTTGTTGTTGAGTGCTGAATAGTGTTGATTTACTTAGGGTTTCTCCATTGGCGTCCATTTCCGAACTTGTCACTGTGTAAGTGGTTGCCTCGTCTTGATACTGTAAAACGTCCTCCAAGGTGACAGGTACCCCTTCTGTTCCAGCGAGCTCAAACTTCTCTGCGGTGAATGAAGGGTTTACCCTTCCTCCTGCGCGTGGTTGTCTTGCTTTTCTTCGGTGGCCATAATTCTAACAGGCGTTGAGGTAAGTAACAGGGTTTCCTTCATTTTATTTTACAATTAAAAACTTAAGCAACAACAGTTTGGCAAGGTTTTTAGTATTTGGTTTATCTTTTGTTGCAGGGATTGGTCTTCTCCTCTTGGCGTGGACGGTGCGAGATTCCAATAGCTACTTCTCCCGGTAAGCCTGGTTTTTACTCATGGCTTTCTCCTCCTTGCTGGTCCTTTAGGGAAGTTATGGGTTTGGCTTCATGGTGTGTATCCATCGTGGTTACTTTGGTTCAGTTAGCAGACCTGCATGCTGTTAAAAGAGTTTTGACTCTTCGTTATCAAGGGATCTTGGCTGAAGCCGAGACTGTGGGTTTTGGGTCTTTGTCAGAATAATCCATAATGCATGCTTATATATAATTATTGTACAGGCTGTAAGCCTTATTTTGTAAAAGATGTTGGTAGCCGTGAGGTGCCCAGGAGATAAAAATCCATCCTCAGTACATACTTTTAATTTTGTCAGGGTTTACCCTGAACTTAGAGCTATGCACTGTACATGCTACTTTTCTTAAGTTAATATATTACGTTACTGTGCAGTTTTGAAACAATTACTTTTTAAACCTGGCTTAATAAGCCTATCTGTCCCCGATACCTTCGAAATCTATGAATTTTGATGTATACTTGATTTATTCTCTGTACTTGAGTCATAGTATTCGCTGGTAGGGTTTTTACTGTATTTTTAATAATATATTGGGTAATTATTTATGAATTGTTATAATAGTTTTACTATGTAAAATCTGAATGTTTTTAATAGTATACTTTAGGTTACTGACAGAGTAACCTTGAATATAGGTTTTATTTTAAACTTCTGTTCATCAATAATAGATTAAATATTACTTGTTTAAAAGTTATCCTACCTAGGACTATTTATTACCTTACTGCTAGCTCTGTTCTAAGTTCTTTTATATGTATAAAAAGAAATAATAAATTGTTCTTTATTTATAAAAATAACCTATTATTAATGTATTCTCAATACTTATTATTAATTACATTGCCCTTCTGAAATTACAAGGGTTTTCAGTTATGCTTTACATAATATGGTTAGGCTTGAAGTCGAGCATTCTGTTAAATGCTTATTGTAGATTATGCATTTAATTTTTTTTACTTTTAATACTTCTTTTATAAATTTATTGTCAAGGATTCTATACTCATTTTGAACCTTGACTTACTAGTTATTAGTAAATTTGTAAATGTTAACTTATAGTTTATACCCTTCAGCTTATACAGGGTCCTTACATTCTAACTTTATTGTATTTAATGTTCTTCAGTACTGTTTATTTACCTCACAGTACCGAAAGTATAAATGTTTTCAATTTGTAAATAATGTAATAAATACCTTACCTGAAGTTCCATAATAGTAATACTCTTGTAGTGTATGTAATAAAAATTTATTGTTGTTAATACAATAGAGGTATTATCTCTCCTGAGAGTACCTATGTTTCCATGACTATTATTTAATTTATTTTATAACATTCTGTTATTTATTTAGTTTACCTGTTTAGTTATGATGCCTATATATATATATATATATATATATATAAACTCATATAATACTACTTAAGTTTTATCTCATATACTTATATATAATAACATTCATTTACTATCTAAGAAATAGGATAACAGCTCTGTAATCTATTTGAGCTCAATCGAACTAAAAGAGGATTTAATAATTAAATGACTACATCACTAACCATACATACAGACTAACACGAATCTAAACAAGATTTAATTACTCCTACTAACAATAATGCCTTTTCAGCATACAGAAGTTAATTCCTTTAAACTGGAAGAAAACAATTGTAAGGTTTAAACCGCGTACCTAGTCTAACTTTTTCTTTATTACCACTAACATAATCTTCTATCTGTTCTTTGCAATAATAGATTTACTGAGAATGAAAAATAGTACGAGGTAAAATTTTTATCTAAGAGCATAAACAGTTGTCAATAAAACAAATACTTTCTTCTGATGATACGTAAAGAAACAATCTACAATTCTACAATCTCATCATGCTATCTTTTTATAATTTTTACCCCTGTGCTGGAGTACGGTCTGGTAAACCCAGATGTGGAAAAACACAGTGGGTCATTATTTTTCATCAACAGATTCTATGATTGATAAACTAATAACATCTACTTAACTAAACCAGTAAAACTTTTATATCATAACATTCTACCATTCACAATTTATTAAAACATAAACAGTCAAGTGACAGAACCTGCTTCAGCTTTGGACAACAACAGCAATGGGAGGTCGTTCCTCCCTACCAAATCCTGGAGAGTGCTCAAACAACAACTCCTCAGGACCCCCGAGCTTGCTCTGGTCTCCCCGGCTGGAACTAGGTGCAGCAATAGTCAGATACCAGTCCTCAAACTCAGTATTAATCCAGAACTTATCAGTAAGTTCTCCCAACTAACAAGCTGTAATAAACCAAGTTACTGCAGCAATCCTCTCAGAACAACTTCCTTACTATTTTCCCTTTTTCCCCAAATGAATTTCCTGAATAGCATTCCACCTGAATGTTTCTTCTCTGGAAAATATCTGAGCAACCTCAGCTCTATTCATTGGGTACTTTTAAAAGTTTGCCTAGGTCTTTTTGGGTTAGTTGTCATTTAATGAGCCACCTGCTCTGATCCCACTTTCTTGGGGGATCATGACCCCAAATATAGGGAAGTCATCTACCTGCAACTTAGGAAGTGTTTGAGGATTCTGCCACTTGTATTTTTCCCTCCACCTAGTTCCATCCACCAGTTTGACCAGTAACCTCTTTTTAACAGCTCTCCCATGCTATTGTCTCCACAATTTATTTATTATTAATAAAATATTCTGAATTACATTCCACTTCTGTTGACTTTGCTGAGTCATCAGTTCCTACTTAGCATTAAATTTAACATAGTTTCTTAGGAATATAATTAAAACAATTAACATTATTTTACAAAATTGGGGTATGTGACACTATGTGGGTCATCTGATACATTGACAAGAGGTTAGAGGCAAGACCTGGAACATACAATACATTACTGAACTTACCATGGTCAAGATCAATCCTTCCTTTCCCCAAACTGTCAGTGAGAGAGTCATCTCCCAACACTATTGGTGGACCTTTTGACATGTCAAGAAAGTAGAATGCCTCCTTGCTCGAAACCATATGTCTTGAAGCTCCAGATTCTATGATCAAGCTAGGTGAGCTTGATGTGCCAGCAACCAAAGCATGTACTCTCTCTCTCTATCCTCTGAATTTGATCCTCCTTCCCTCTTCTTTGAGCAAT
>LPNX010222494.1:245971-280971 GCA_001517045.1 Pseudotsuga menziesii | reverse complement strand
TTACACCAGGTGAAAGTATGTGATTTTATTTCAGAGTTTCGTGGAAAGATCCAATAGTACATTCATAATGTCGATACGGCACGGTGGAAAGATGAGCAATTCATAATATTTCAAGACACCTTCCCTCTCAGAACAATACTATCAGTGGTTGACTTTGTGGAAAATTACACCCTATAAGCATGTTGAGGCCTGGAAAATCGCAAGTAACAACAGCAAGGGATTCTCCCCAGTCAACATTCCCAATTAACCCATGATTGTTTGGTGTAGGGAATCCATCCGGTTTGCGGTCCGACTACCTTAGGTCAAGTAACGAAAATAAAAGGTTTTACCGGTTGCGGCCTGGTCCACCGTGTATATTTTTGTGTTTTAGTTTTAAGTATGACATGCAAGTGCCTATCTAAAATGCAGATTGATAGAGAATGCAAGGAGTGGTCACAATGTGATGCACAGGTTCTTACCTCTTGTCTTAGACTCTCTTGCTTCCAAATCACACACAGTAAGGAAATAAAACTAACTACCTAACCTATCCCTAGGGAGCGAGATTATCATCTTATTAATGAGTAATGTATCTTGTGCATGCATAATGAAAAACCACAGATAGCTGATACTTCTTGCAAAACACATGAACAATAAAAAAATATTTGAACAACCAGATAGCCAATTGTTTTATGAACAACATTCATTACTCATAGTGGAAATTTTCATAAAATAAACCAGAGTACGTTCACACAAGAACATAGGTTCAAAGAGTTAGAATGATCTCACAGTTAATGAACACAAAGCTGAAAACGAAATAGTTCCTCTTCAACAAATCCATAGCACAACATTTGAACATCCCACCAAGCTCTCTCCAACAAGAAAACCACAATTATTTATTGCAAAAGGAAATAGTTCTTCTTACAATATGTCATCCACAATCTAACTGGGAAAAAGTCCCCTTTCTTCTCTGAATCTTCTATATTTATACAAAAAAGAACAAGACTGTTGGGCTGCCCACGAATGACTCTTGGGATTCCCCAACTCTTCACTTTCCATACTTTTGTTTCATTAAGTGCTTATCAAAATTACAATATATTACAATAAAATGAATAAAATTCCCATGAGGAGGGTCCCGCTTGACTATGCAAAAATTTCTTCCATGTTGAAGCTTTTGAGGCAATACTTTCGAATTCAGAAGGCTCTAGGAAACGAATATTTATTTCAAATTTAGCAGCCTGATTTCTTATGACTTCTATTCTAGCTACGCTCAGGTGAAGTTGGTCTTCTAACAGCTGCACACTAACCGCGGAATGATCTACTTCATTCCTCAGGGTCTGCTCGTCTAAATCTTTAATGTGTTGTATTCTTTGTTCATCTCCTTGATATCTTCTTTGCAAAATCTCCAAAAACAGGCTGTGGTCTGGAAAGGTATCCATTCTCTGTTTAGCCTCAACCTGGTAGCAATTATAAGTGATCAAAAGTCTTCTGAAGAATTTTGCACAAGCCCCCTTTGTCTTCTTGACAGCCTTCTTGAATTCCTCGGCTGTGTTTATGACAAACTATAGTAAATCATAGTCTTGCCTTAGGGCTTGTTGATCCTTTGATGGTAGATCTGTAGGGGTTTCTTCATTCGCTTCTAATATCGCCATGCTTCCTGTCAGGACTTCTAAGATGTCCTGCGATCTGTCAACAAAATATGAAGAGGTTTCCAAAATCTCTTCCAACCGATTGTCCACCTGCAAGACCTTGCACCTCTCTTCCTCTATGGCCACTTGCAGTTGGTGCATCTTGCTTCTCTGTGCCAAAATGTGCTCCTTGAACGGCTGGAGACTGACCTGCTGTTCCTTGGCCTCCTCTAGGGCTGCTGTCAATGAGGTAATATGTCCTTTGAGCTCTGCATTCTTCCCCTGAGATTGCCTCTCAGATTCCTCCAAGTTAGCCTTCCACAATTCCAACTCCCCTATCCTGCCTAGCAGTTGCTCCTTTTCTGCCCTCAACCCTTGACATTCTTGTTGCACTTTCTCTAGACTTTATTGGGTAGCCTCCATAGATCTCTTCTCTACTTGGACGAACTGGAGCTCAGCTTTTGAAGACTTTATTTCTTGTTGTATGTCTTCGAACTTCCTTTTCAACCTATTATTTTCCTCTCGTTCTCTTCTTAGGGTATCTTTGAGTTGGGAAGAGGACTTCTTTGACTGTTCAAGATCAGTCATTATTCGATCTACATTGTCCTCAGAAGCATGGATCAATGCAGCCCCCAATCTGATAGTGAACCTAGGGTCCTTTTCTGTCCCATATACTACATTTGTATCATTAATCATTTTACCGGACTGCCCCCTAGTTTCGACCTTTCTCTCGGTCCTCTTTACTATCCTTTTCTTTTCCCTATCATAAAAGATAGTGTTGAAATCTGGTACCTCCTCCCCTTTCTTCTGCTAAAATGGGATTAGCCTAAGGGTGGGGACCATAGCCTGTCCTGGTGTGCTACCAGCAGCTGCCTCAGGATCTTGAATATTAGGGTTCCCCAAGTCCTGAGCCTGCCTGTCTACTGTATCGGAAGTTGATTGCTCTGTCATTGTCTCTGTCAGCTTTAGCTTTTCTGCTTCCTGCTTTTTCAGCTCCTCATCCATCTTTCTTTTCTTTTCCTCTTCTTCTCCTTTGAGCCAACTTTCGGCCTCTTGTGGTAGTCTCCTAGCATCCTCATTTCTTTTTCTAGTCTCTTCCTCCTCTATCTTTTCTGGCTCATCCTGTCCTTTTCCGCCTTTGGTGGTGATTTTCTTCTTATACCTTCTTCCTCAAGGCTGTTATATTTTGTGCACTATGGAAAATGGATTCCTCTCTGTCCCAGTGGCTTGTATATTCAAAATGTACATTCACCTCTCTGCAATGCTCTGCCACTTTATTTCGGGAATCATTCCTGTGGAAACACATTTCCCCAAAATGGAATTTCCCCAATTCTTCCACGAGTTCGTCAGCTTTCTTCACCCTAGTAAATTTGTAGCTTCCCAACCTAAATGGAAAAGGAGGGTAAGCTGCTTTCTTTTGTTCAAACAGAAAGCTCCCTATGCAATCTAAAAAGACTTGTCTAACTGCCTCTTTGTGGACTACATAGTCAGTGGCATACTTAGGCAGTAGTGAGGGTGCTCTGGAGCATCCAAACATTCTGAAATATAATCCATCCTCAGTTAAGTAATAGTACGCGTATTCTTCAATCACCTGCAATGCCTCCTCTGACATGCAGTTGCACTCTTTCAAGAAAATCAAGGTATATAATGGCATAATGAAGTGCTCACACACTTCCCTATAGTGACTGTGGTATTTGTGTGCCCACAGTGGCTTGTATGCTGAGTAGACCGGTGCTCTCTCCTGGTCCCAGATACACCTCAGATTGGGGAAGGGTTGGTTGCATAGGATGCAATCAATCGGTATAGAGCTCATGTAGAACTCTGATCTTTTCTGGGACACCCCTCCTAATGCTGAAGCAATGTAGGATGAGAGGCTGTTGGACACAATGTTTTCCCAGTTGAACACTGTCCCCTGTGTTGCAACATAGAAAATGATAGGCACCCACTCCAATTTGAAGCTTTTACTTTGGGCCCTCCCGAAAATCCTGTTCAGCATCAGGAAAATGAACCTATAAGGGGTTATTAGATTGGAAGTATCATATTCCCCAGTTGGCCTAGTTCTAAAGTTCTTGCCAGGCATTAGCATCCTCTTTAGTGTCTTGACTAGGTACATTCTGATTGCCTTCAGCCAGTCCTCAGTCAAGTACACCTGTGCTTCCGGTAAGTGGTAGGACAGTGTCACATACCCAAGGCTATAAGTGGCATAACCTTGTTTGTCAACATTTTCCAGAATCATGGTGGATACATCTGCCCTGGGCAGAATCCACCCAATCACCTCTGAGCATGGAAAAAGCTCAGGTCTAGTAGCAATTTTCATCAATGAATATCTCTCTATATTGGCATAGATGGTTTCTTCTTCAAAACCTATGTCAGGTACTTCATGGTGGGTTATCAATCTGTAAATTCCCCCCCATTGATATTCGGGTTCCACACCAACTATGCATTTGGTGTCCTCGTAGGTGTATTCGACTCTGGTAATGATTTCGACTTCGGGTTCCTCTTATACTACGGGGGCCTTCTTCTTCTGACGTTTAGACATCTTGGATTCTGAGGAATTTCCCTGTCATGTACAGAAATTGATTTTAGGTTTTGTTGGATCATTACCAGATAACATTCAAAATGGAAGCAACTGTATAGCATTTTACCTCCTCTATGCTAAACATGAGTGCATCTATGAAGAATAAACAACAATGCTCAAAACCAAGTGTTCCCATATAAAATTATTCTGTCGAAAAGGCTAAAACCAGCTCTCACCCAACATTTGTAGATTTAATCTTAGAAAATCACAGGTTTTCTAAAATGACCAAAATCCTCATCCTCTCAATAAGAACACAATCTCGAAACCCCCTCTCGGCGCCATGACCTAAACGCTATGCGGAAGAAAGAGGTGCCAAAACTCAAGTGAGGACGCTGTAAGTGGTAGCGCACTAGCAGATAAGGGGAAGCTACTTGCTGTAAAATGCTCACTTCACGGTCTGAATAGGTAATGCATTTTGGAACCTAAAATGAGCTAGGGTTCATACTCGAGCTTGAACAGTCTCAACCTAAGAGGGAAGTAAAAACAACATCGCGGTCTCGGTTCGTGAAGACGAGGGTGACCGAACTGTGGAACTAGACTCACGACATCTTGGACGAAAACCATGAAACACCCTCCCTAAACGGCCAAACACCGACTGGGGGAAACTTGTGCGGACAGCATAACGACCATCTGCACCAGATTCCCCAGCAGTTGAGTGTGGTCTGCAAACCCCCAATGGCCGTAAAAGTCATCATTGCAAAACTAAGAAACTCCCCACCGGATGGCCATACTACTTAACTCGAAAATATATACAGGTTGGGATGGGAAAACCTAGAAAACACTAACCATGGAGACAGCCAAAAGTAGTTTGACCAATCAAACGGAACGGTAAAACGGGCACAAGGGCCTACCTGACACTGTGTTGCGCAACTGGTGGAGGAAAACTGGTAAACTTCCACGGCGGAGCCACCTAGGAGCGAAGGTACCGACAGCGAAAACTTGGTCTGCTCGAGTGAAAACGATAGCACGTAGAAATCGCAAAAATAGAATAAAATAATAAACCCCCACCCCAACATATATACATCGTGGTCAAAATGCAATCGATGGGAGAAACAAATCAACACTCGCATCGGAGCTTGTGAGACTAGGGCTTCGGGTCAAAAGATGATTAGAGAGCTGCAACGGCGAACCCGTAATAGAAACGAGTTCCACAGACCATCAAAACGGAGTAAGAATAAACATGTCTCAAGCGAAAACATCGATCAAGCAAATAAATCAAACTATCGGAATCATAGTGCTTCTTAGAGACGCAACATCGAGAGTTGGAAAAAACCAAGGACCGGCCAGCCAAAAACGACGGGGGTCGAAAAAGGATGAAGCAACTTTTGGACAACTTCGCAGAACCTTTTCCGCAACAGCGGAAGAGGTATAGACAAAGGCTCCGACAGGATTTCAAAGCAACTGCCGATAAAGAAAACACATCGGAGACCAAATACACTTGACTTCAGACTTGATGTCTGGTTCTTCTCCGCAACGATGGACGCGTAGACGACTAGACTCCCGACTCAAAAGTCCAAAATACTTCCGATGACGAGGAAAAATTAATTCAAACATTAAAACATGGCCCACATAAAAGTAATTTTTATTCAAACATCAAGCAAAACCAAAAACTGAGCAACAACGAATCAAAGGAGGGTCCCAAAAATTTTCAAATTTTGGGAAAAAAAGTTGCAGCTGCAACAATTGGCGACTACCTGGTGAACCCCAGATTTCTGAATCAACTTCCTCCCAGTAAAAGACTGTTTAATCATCAAGCTCATAAGTTGAATTCTTCTATATGCTTGTATTCCTAAGATGGCAAACACATGCATTGAAATCATTGATGTCAGTCCATTCTTTGGGAAGGGAAACACAAAATATTTAAAGTCCGAATAACTCTTCTGAGGCTTAGTAGGTGAGTTTTATTTTACCTTTGTCTGTGGGTAGTTTCTAGCTTGGACACCACAGGATCGTAACATATGGCAAACAGAACTATTCATTTGTTCCTCATTCCCATGCCACTTGCACTTTTGTGCCCTCCTGAAATTTTGTTCTTATGAGTCCTCCATCTGCTTTTCTTTCTGAATTTTATTCAGGCTATTCCATCCATAGTGTCCTTTTGTGTGAGAGATGTATTTAATTTTCAGCTCATGGATGGAGAAGAACTTTTAGCAGATTTATATTCACGTTTCTGATACTTTGCTTTGATATGTATTGCTTCTTTTAGGAGTTTTCACCCTTAATAGCCTTCAGGATTTTGAAATCATGGCATGGGATCATTTATATATAATAAACTGTTTACCTTGCTTCCTTTCCGTGAGTCCCTTGCTATCACTCCCTAGGACATTTTAGATGTGAAATGGATGGAGCTTCAAAATAGTATTCCAGACCTCTTAATTCTGAGTTATTTCAGGGGTTAAGCAGGACTTCAATGAGTAGATAGCCATTTAGGAAGACTACTTACTAGAAGAAGTTCTATCATTTCAAAATGAAACGCACAGTATTTTCCCAAAGATTTCAGTTAATCGAGAACCCTGATGCTTTCGATGCAACCAAAATTTTGCCTCTTTTATTCAAAAACAAACAAAAATAACCAGAAATAAAAGCGGTAAATCAAGGTAAAACTGCATCAAATTATTTATGTACAAGGTCATCAAATCAAAAGAAAAAATAAAATTGTGCCCACCCCTGAAAATCTTTCAACTCATGAGTCAAGGGGCTAGGCTGGATTGCAAACATGAGATACCTAACCATGGTCTAATTCTACTATTTTTGAAACCAAAGCTATGTCTATCGATTTACAATCACTCCCATCAGCCTGTGAAAATTGAAGGAGATCAGGCTAAGTGTCAATCATATTGCTGGCTTTTCCTGATGCATGATATCTTAGTTCAAGCTCCGTAATATAATTCCCCAAAACAGAATTAGCAGATTCATTTCCTTCTTCCAACTTAGTGATAGTGTGCTTCATGTAAGGTTCCCTCAAAATTTTGATCCGATTTGAGACCCCCTTATGAGGTAACCATAAATGTGACCAATCTGAAGCAAAATACCCCTTTAACCTTGTGGACCAGTCTCGGTTCAGAATAAGTCCATATCCATCCGGTATGTCAGCCACCACAATATCAATAAATTGACATATCTTGTTATTTGCAGATAAACGAATGAGAACATTCTCCATTTCTCCCACTACTTTGACATTGGTTCTGTCTAGTTGAGTGACTTCCCAAGCAGTAGGTTTTGGCTGCCCATTAATTGTTTTGCAAACTGTGAGTGGCATAACATTCACTGATGATCCGGAATCTACCAAACAATTATGCACCTTATGATTCAACATTTCTAGAGTCAAAAGGAAAGGTGGGGTTCTATTTTTTTCTTCCATAATTGATTCGACATTTTCCTCCACAGGTTGGTTTTCATTAGGTGTCTCCTCCTCTGGCTCTTCAGGATTTTCAATATTTTCTTTGTTGACACCTACTTGTTCTTCCATAATCTTAGAAGGCTTGTTAATTTGATTCGGATCTTGGCTGATAATGGTGATTTCAGGTACTTTGTCCTCAACATTGTTGTTTGGCTATTTCCTGACATTCTCTTGCAACTTCTTAATCTTTGAGATTATTGCAAGGTCTTTATTTACCACATTCATGTCTTTTATTGTCGTTGGTATATTCTCAGGTTTAAAAGTATCTTTTTCTGTATCAAACAGCGAGACACAATCCCATAAAAACATGGTATCATTTTCTTGTTTTTCTATGGTCTAATTACCTTTTCCCTCATCATCATTGTCCTCAGTCAATTTAGAGTCCAAGAGCTGATTCATCACCAATGTCATTGAATTTAACCATTGAGGACAATTCTTTTAAGAATGGGGTTGTTGGTGAAAAGTGCAGAAGTTATCCATCCCTACTTCTGTCAGATTCATTGATGTCGAACTATGTGGAGGGGTCTTGAATTGGTTGTTATCTTCCCTTTTTTTGTAATAAGGCTTATAAGCTTTCCGAGCTTCTTTTTCCTTCTCCAAATCTATTATTCTGTTGGAAAGATTTTGCATCATCTTTAACATTCCCTCAAAATCATGTGATTGCTCCTCTTTAGGTTTGGACAGCGTTAAGGTTTTTCTCCCGGAAGATTTTTCTCCAGATTGCTCGGGATAATCCTCTATACTTTCCTTTTCGGCCTCTACTCTTTCTGCTTCTTCATAAGTCTCAGCTAACGTAGGCTTAACTTGAGCTTTTGCAAACATAGCCAAGTTAGGGCCTAAAGCTGAGGTATAGTACTCAATCAGAACTCTATCAGAAGGCTTATCAGTTGTAGAGAAGTTCTTGAGGTAAGTTGAAAATCTTTGAGTGAAATTGTGTACCTTCTCATTCCTCTTTTTTTTTAAAGCGTCCAGACCTTTCATCAGTGCTACATGCGTCTTTTGGGCTGCATATTTTCTTCTAAAAATCCTTTCAAAGGTATCCCAATCTAGGATAGAGTTTGCAGTCAAACCAAAGTACCAGGATGTTGCTACTCCTTTAAGGGTGTGTGGAAACAGTCTACAAACAACATCTTCATGTTCCCCAGCCCTTAATCCTTCTATTTCCAAATAGAAACTTTGCAAATGGTTATCTACTACAACCTTCTCATTTGGATCAAACTTAGGCAACAACTTCTCAAAAGCTTGAGGTAAGTCATGCAACGGAGGTGTTAGGTTCAAGGGTGATCTGGCTTTCCAAGCCGGTGGTGGATTTGGTGGGTTAGGCTGGTTTGCGTTTACACCTGCCATGAGTCTAGGTGGAGAGTGAGGAGGTGAAGGAATAGGAGTATGAACAGGAGAACCGTAAGGAGTATCTGGGCCTACTTGATTCAAAGGCTGTACAACTTCCTGTAAGGCTGTTTGTGCAAGTTCTTCCAAATCTCCAACCAACACTGAGTCTTCCAATATAGGATGGTATTTCCTCTTATATTCTCTTCGGGGTAAATCAGGGATGATTGGTGATCCTCCAATACTCTTTACATAGGCTCGTGTGTGTCTCCTCAAATCATTTATCACTTGGTTGTCCACAACAAACAGATGTTCCCTATTCTCTTGAGTATTTGGATTAGGACACAAACTACTTTCAAAATGATCACTGGTGGGGTTATTTCAAGAAAACAGGTTTCCTCGGTCAGCCATGCACTAGTGGCCTTCCTTCTAGCGCCAAAAAATATTGAGGCCTGGAAATTCGCAGGCAACAATAGCGAGGGATTATCCCCAGTCAACGTTCCCAACTAGCTCGTGACTGTTTGGTGTAGGGAATCGGTCTGGTTTGCGGTCCGGCTACTTAAAGCCAAAAAAATACCAAAATATATACAGTGGACCGGACCGCAACTGGTGAAACCTTTTTTTATTTTTGTTTTTTGACCTACGGTAGTCAGACTACAAACCAGATGGATTCCCTACACCAAACAGTCACGGGCTAGTTGGGAACGTTGACTGGGGAGAATCCCTTGCTGTTGTTGCCTACGAATTTTCAGTCCTCAACAAACCACAAAATGAAATACAAATTCAATACTATCACTCGGAGCAGGTGAGCATAACCGTGCATATCACGTATTGACATGGGCCAGATAGAAATGAAGAGAAACATGTGATGCTAAAAGAAAGTCACATCTACATAAGTGACGACCTGACCCATGACATCCATTACGTGCAACATTGATTTAAATTATTCTAGGATCATGTAATAGCTATGGATATACCATTTTATCGTCATTTCATTTGGTCAGATGGTTGTGCTAGACAGTTCAAGAATGCATGTGTATTTGAATGGTTGTGTTTGTTGCACATAAAATACAATGTGCCACATGTATGGAACTACTTTGAAACTGGTCATGGAAAAGGAGAGCACGATGGTGTTGGTGCATGCATAAAAACTTCCCTTCAAAGGGAAGAGATGAATTTTACAGATGCTCGTCTTCGAGATGCTACATCTATAGTGAAATGGTGTGCATCTGTCATGGGAGAACAAGCAACAAGGAAACACTTGGTGCGGAGAATATTCTAGGAGGTGACAAATGTGGACCGATCCAAAACACATTGGGTGAACACAATTCATGGAACTTGACAGTTTCATTTAATTAGAAGCTCATACAACTTGGACCTACAAATTTGGAAAAGATTGAAGGCTTGCTTTTGCAGTTCGTAGCATCGATGAATGGGATGATTGTGAGTATACAGATACCATTGATACATGGTATTGAGAGACACTTTGCACCAATTTCAACAGGGTTAATGAAATAGACCATTTGGAAGATGATCAGAAACATATTTCTATAGACTATTATCACATATCGAATCTCATACAAGCAGGTACATGAGTAGTACCTAAATAAGAAAATGCATTTATGTATTGTTTACTTGACCTATGTAGAAATTAGAAATGCAAGACCTTATTTAAAAAATGTATTGTTAACTTGACCTATTTCCTTTCACAGGTCAGATATATGCAGTGGTTGCCCCAAAAAATAATGAATGGGGTTCTGACTATTGGTTGGCACGTTGCTTAGAGGGGAAACAAACCATTCTCCAACCTGTTACAGATGATGAAAATATTGAATTCCCAACTGGCTCGATGGTTATAAAAGGGGAGCACTTGACACTTGCAGCACAATAGAAAAGGAAGGGTACTGGGTATGTATATTAGGATTATAGACCAAGAGTTATTGTATACCACTTCACCAACCTAGTAGTTGGTATAAACATCAAGCTACACACACTTGGTCACAAAAATAGGTCACATGTACGATACTTGCTACCTCATATAGAGCATGAAATATTGATGGACACCATCGGCACCAGAGATGATCCAGATGGCCTACTCATCTGAGTGCATTGTCAAGTGCGTTAAAGTTAACCTTTAAAGTGAATGTTGAAGCACAATTTCAATTATTTATCCTTAGTTTATTCCCAATGTAATAAACACGTGATTGATCGATACCATTCACATACATAATATTATTCAGAGGATACTGGACACTATAAACACAATCGTACAACCTCAGGTGAGTTATCTATAAATCATGTTTGGACATTTTCATTGGGTTCTTTTTTTCTTCTTATGATGTTACTAATGTCTAGCCTTTCGTGTGCCTATGATACAAACACCATCTATGGCACATTGGAGGCGCCAAGAACGGTGTCTTTAGATGCCAACAAATAGAAATCGAAAAATAACATTCTCTCGAGTTGTTGAAATTTACATTTTTTGATGTTTTTAATTTAATATACATTTAATTACATTGTTGGGTCAACTCTTGCAACTATTTCATTTGGGGGTAAACGCATGAAAACCCTCAACCTTGGTTTTGTTCGTAGGTTTTCCATATCGACCTTTCCCATACACACTTGCAGGAGCCAACGACATGCAATTTTGTTGCTCCGTTTGGTTTTTCGCTGCTGGACCAGAAGTCACTAAGTGTCCCTGAATGACATTTTCATGCAACTTTCAACTGGACATAACTCAGTAACTGGAGGTTGGATCAAAGAACTATCAACTCCGTTGGTCTCCTGGCATGTGATTACCTCTAGTTGGCCCTCTCCCTCCTATTTTCAAGGACCAGAGACTTCATTGTGCATTGATTTCGCAAACTAGGTTTTTGCTCAGTTTCCTTCAATGAAATTCTTGCATTGGTGGGTCAACTCTGAAAAACCCTCGACCATGCCTCTTACAAGTTATGATATCAAACTAGAAACACATGTACATGTACAAATTTGAAACCAACTAGGGTTTCAAGAACACCAACCTGCATGCTATCACTAGGGTTGACAAGTTATGAGATGGAACTAGAAACACATGGACATGTACATATTGAATACCAAATTGCATGCTATCACTAGGGTTGACAAGTTATGAGATGGAACTAGGGTTTAGTGGCCTCTTTAGAAGTTACAAGATGGAACTAGAAACACATGGACATGTACAAATTGGAAAACAACTAGGGTTTCATGAACACCAAATTGCATGCTATCACTAGGGTTGACAAGTTATTAGATGGAACTAGAGTTTAGTGACCTCTTTAGAAGTTATTAGATGGAACTAGAAACACATGGACATGTACAAATTGGAAAACAACTAGGGTTTCATGAACACCAAATTGCATGCTATCACCAGGGTTGACAAGTTATGACATGGAACTAGAGTTTAGTGACCCCTTTACAAGTTATGAGATGGAACTAGAAACACATGGACATGTACATATTGAAAACCAACTAGGGTTTCATGAACACCAATTTGAATGCTATCACTAGGGTTGACAAGTTATGACATGGAACTATGGTTTAGTGACCTCTTTACAAGTTATGAGATGGAACTAGAAACACATGTACATGTACATATTGAAAACCAACTAAGGTTTCATGAACACCAAATTGCATGCTATCACTAGGGTTGAAAAGTTATGAGATGGAACTAGGGTTTAGTGACCTCTTTACAAGTTATGAGATGGAACTAGAAACACATGGACATGCACAAATTGGAAAACATCTAGGGTTTCATGAACACCAAATTAAATGCTATCACTAGGGTTGACAAGTTATGAGATGGAACTAGGGTTTAGTGACCTCTTTACACGTTATGAGATGGAACTAGAAACATATGGACATGCACAAATTGGAAAACAACTAGGGTTTCATGAACACCAAATTGCATGCTATCACTAGGGTTGACAAGTTATGAGATGGAACTAGGGTTTAGTGACCTCTTTACAAGTTATGAGATGGAACTGGAAACACATGGACATGCACAAATTGGAAAACAGCTAGATTTTCATGAACACCAAATTGCATGCTATCACTAGGGTTGAAAAGTTATGAAATGGAACTAGGGTTTAGTGACCGCTTTACAAGTTATGACATGGAACTAGAAACACATGGACATGTACATATTGAAAACCAACTAGGGTTTCATGAACACAAATTTGAATGCTATCACTAGGGTTGACAAGTTATGACATGGAACTATGGTTTAGTGACCTCTTTACAAGTTATGAGGTGGAACTAGAAACACATGGACATGTACATATTGAAAACCAACTAGGGTTTCATGAACACCAAATTGCATGCTATCACTAGGGTTTACAAGTTATGAGATGGAACTAGAGTTTCGTGACCTCTTTACAAGTTATGAGATGGAACTAGCAACACATGGACATGCACAAATTGGAAAATAAATAGGGTTTCATGAACACCAAATTAAATGTTATCACTAGGGTTGACAAGTTATGAGACAGAACTAGGGTTTAGTGACCTCTTTACAAGTTATGAGATGGAACTAGAAACACATGGACATGTACAAATTGGAAAACAACTAGGGTTTCATGAACACCAAATTTCATGCTATCACTAGGGTTGACAAGTTATGAGATGGAACTAGGGTTTAGTGACCTCTTTACAAGTTACGAGATGGAACTAGAAACACATGGACATGTACAAATTGAAAAACAACTAGGGTTTCATGAACACCAAATTGCATGCTATCACTAGGTTAGACAAGTTATGAGATGGAACTAGGGTTTAGTGACCTCTTTACAAGTTATGAGATGGAACTAGAAACACATGGACATGCACAAATTGGAAAACAACTAGGGTTTCATGAACACCAAATAATGCTATCACTAGGGTTGACAAGTTATGAGATGGAACTAGGGTTTACTGACCTCTTTACAAGTTATGAGATGGAACTAGAAGCACGTGGAAATGTACAAATTGGAAAACAACTAGGGTTTCATGAACACCAAATTGCATTCTATCACTAGGGTTGACAAATTATGAGATGGAACTATGGTTTAGTGACCTCTTTACAATTTACGAGATGGAACTAGAAACACATGGACATGTACAAATTGGAAAACAACTAGGGTTCATGAACACCAAATTGCATGCTATCACTAGGAGTGAAAAGTTATGAGATGGAACTAGGGTTTAGTGACCTCTTTACAAGTTATGGGATGGAACTAGAAACACATGGGAATGCACATATAGAAAACCAAATAGGGTTTCATGAACACCAAATTGCATGCTATCACTAGGGTTGACAAGTTATGAGATAGAACTAGGGTTTAGTGACCTCTTTACAAGTTACGAGATGGAAATAGAAACACATGGACATGTACAAATTGGAAAACAACTAGGGTTTCATGAACACCAATTTGAATGATATATTAGGGTTGACAAGTTATGAGATGGAACTATGGTTTAGTGACCTCTTTACAAGTTATGAGATGGAACTAGAAACACATGGACATGTACATATTGAAAACCAACTAGGGTTTAATGAACAACAAATTGCATGCTATCACTAGGGTTGACAAGTTATGAGATGGAACTAGGGTTTAGTGACCTCTTTACAAGCTATGAGATGGAAATAGAAACACATGGACAAGTACAAAGTGGAAAACAACTAGGGTTTCATGAACACCAATTTGAATGATATCACTAGGGTTGACAAGTTACGAGATGGAACTATGTTTTAGTGACCTCTTTACAAGTTATGATATGGAACTAGAAACACATGTACATGTACATATTGAAAACCAGCTAGGGTTTCATGAACACCAATTTGAATTCTATCACTAGGGTTGACAAGTTATGACATGGAACTATGGTTTAGTGACCTCTTTACAAGTTATGAGATGGAACTAGAAACACATGGACATGTACATATTGAAAACCAACTAGGGTTTCATGAACACCAATTTGCATGCTCTCACTATGATTGACAAGTTATGAGATGGAACTATGGTTTAGTGACCTCTTTACAAGTTATGAGATGGAACTAGAAACACATGGACATGTACATATTGAAAACCAACTAGGGTTTCATGAACACCAATCTACATGCTATCATTAGGGTTGACAAGTTATGAGATGGAACTAGGGTTTAGTGACCTCTTTACAAGTAATGAGATGGAACTAGAAACACATGGACATGTACATATTGAAAACCAACTAGTTATGAACACTAATTTGCATGCTATCACTAGGGTTGACAAGTTATGAGATGGAACTAGGGTATTGTAGGGTATGATGTTATGGTACATGTTATGTTATTATAGGGTATTGTAGGGTATGATATCGTATATTAGTATGGTATGGTATGTTAGTATGGTATGATGTTAGTATCATAGGGTATTGTAGGGTATGTTATTGTATGTTAGTATTGGATGATGTTAGTATCATAGGGTATTGTAGGGTATGATATGGTATATTACACATGCATGCATGACTTAGAAGTAGAAACATATGTAAATTTAGTGTAATTTAGGTATTGTATGGTATGGTTATGATGTTAAAAAGTTGAGGATAGCCATAATGTTAAAAAGTTGATGAGTCATAAATTCTTCTTTTCAAGTATTGGAAATTCTTCCTTTAAGTATTGGAAATTCATACTATCACACATGTGAACCACACATATCATTATATCACATAGGTGAACCACACATATCATTATATCATTTTCCAAGATCAATTCAACCATATCATGTTCCAAGATCAAGTCAATCATATATGTATAAATTTGAACCTTGCTTTATATTATATGTGTATACAAATAATGTTACAAAAATTGGCATGCCACATGGCCATAATAAAAAATAGTGGATCAAAATGTACATCTGTGTGTATAAAAACAAAAAGTTACATCTATGTATCCCCCCTATACATTTATTCTAGTTATCCCCCCTTTCACTGCCACTGCCAATGTCTTCAGAGAAGTCTAGCTTTCTTTTCTGACTTCTCACTAGTGATCCCCATTGTTGAACAAGAGGGATAGGTCGCATCAATAGAGACTATAGAAAAACCAAAATTTGTAAGTTATTTTACCAACCTATAAAAATTCTATGTACATTTGTTCAAATTTCAAACTAATATAATATTTTTACTTACTGTACATGAGTAAGTAATGGTGGGTCATGGTGCCTCACTAGCAATGACCCTGATTGGGTGCTCTTCAAGCACCACTTGCTCACTATCAAGCTACATAAAAATATATATATTCCAATGTCAAGAACCAAATCAGAGAAAGCAATACATAAACGTACATGCTGGCTCATCAGAGGTGGGTCACTGATTTGGTGCTCTTCAAGCATTGGTGCCTCACTAGAAGCCTGCATAAAGTAACATATGCCAATTTCAGATAATAAAAGAATCAGAGGCATATATACTACATGGACAGGAAATGATGTTTTCAAAGAAAGTGAAACATACATGTACTTGGTGGGGGGAAGAGGTGGGTCGACAACAACCTTGCTTTGGTTCTCTTTAAGCACCACTGGCTCAATAGATTCCTGCATAAAGTAACATATGTCAAAGCGATACATAAACGTACAAAGAAAGTGATACATAAACGTACATGCTAGCTCGTCAGAGGTGGGTCGACAACAACCTCGCTTTGGTGCTCTTCAAGCACCACTAGCTTAATATATTCCTGCATAAAGTAACATATGTCAAAGTGATATACAAACGTACAAAGAGAAAGCACTAATTCAGAGAAAGCGATACATAAACGTACAAAGAAAACGATACATAAATGTACATGCTGGCTCGTCAGAGGTGGGTCAACAACAACCTCGCTTTGGTGCTCTTTAAGCACCATTGGCTCAATAGATGCCTGCATAAAGTAACATATGTCAATTTGTCAGATAATACAAAGAAAACGAGACATGTCAATGGGGGCAACAAGGAAAAACATACTCGCATGTACAAAAAGCAATATAAGAAAGAGTTGCAATATATAAATATACCTGGGGGACATGAGGAGGTGTGTAACCAGTGGATCAATTAACTAGCAATGAGAGAAAAGGACTTCTACTTGCATTAGCGAAGAAGTTCACTTTTTGGACATATTCATCAAACTCACGTTCCTACATACAAAAGGATAAAGATATAATTAGACAATTTCAAAAAAATTTAAAAAGTACATGTTGAATCATTAAAATCACAATTAAAAGACAGAGATACATAAACATACCTGCTGGCTCGTCAGAAGTGGGTCATCAATATGGTGCTCTTCAAGCACAGGTGCCTCACTAGAAGCCTGCATAAACTAACATATGTCAAATTCAGATAATAAAAAGAATCATAGACATATATATTACATAGACGAAAAATGATGTTTTCCAAGAAAGTGAAACATACATGTACCTGGTGGGGGGGAAGAGGTGGGTCGCCAACAACCTCGCTTTGGTGCTCTTCAAGCACCAATGTATCAATAGATGCTTGTATAAAGTAAAATATGTCAATGTCAGATAATACAAAGAAAACGAGACATATACAGGAGGGACAAAAAATGATTTTTTCAAAGAAAGCAAAACATAATTAAAAGCATAATTAAAAGCATATTTAAAGGCATAATTAAAAGCATATTTAAAATAATACCTGCGTCTAGGAATCTACCTCTACATGAGAGGGACTAGGTTGGGATTCAATGTACTCATCCTTATCACCCTGAATAAAACCTATTGTATCTAGATTAGGATGTATTGAATGTTACAATCTCTACTATAAATATGTAAATAACGTTGACAAATTAAAAAGTATAGTTCTCACTACTAATGGTGAACAACCAAACCCATATGCAATATTGACAGCAGCATCAATGTTCTCAACATTAATCGATGGACTATGCGAATCTGGGGTGCCATGGGACACTAGCTGTATATTTGTTCACATAATTTGTTAGATAACTAAATAGAAATAAATTGTGAAACAATTGAATATTGTGATATAAAACAAAATATAATATGAAAATAATGAGTTTTACTTACAAATCGAAGTAATCCATCGTCCCAGAACTCTGAAGCAGAGCTATAGCATATGCCTCCACACGTTGTGCAAGGGTGTGGAGTAACACGACGCTATGAATGCTCTACGTCTCCAGTGAGATCTATAGATGGATCCTTATAGTGTGATGGGATGGCCTTAGAAGTGCCAACCCCTTGGCCTACAGTTCCTTGGACATCAGTCCCATGCTGAAGCAATGTTTCTGCCAAGTCAAATAAGGCCTCATGTGTATCCTTAATCACAGGACCCGTAGGAGGATATACCCTAGGGGGTTTTGGTGTGCGTGGAGGGCGTGGTACATGGTTAGGATCTGTCCTGGCCCCTTCCCTATCTTGGGGCATCCCATGACCAGCACCCTGGAAGCCTAAAATATCGAAATATTTAACATGTTTCCCTAGGATGAATTCTGCATACAACTTCCTGAGGAAATAAAATGGGATGTCCCTATTCCCATGAGGGTCTTCATCGAAGACCATAAACCAATGATCCTTCCAATTGGACTTTATATTTGGTTCCACGCACCAGTATATGGAAATGTGTGCTCAACTGGTGGGTGGAACCAATCTGTTTCTAGGGTCCCGGAATAATGAAAACAACTGGTCTTTTGTAATCTTTAGGTTTTTTATGTCTTTATAACTCAAACCATCGTTATAGTATTACCTCCTGGATTCTCTATATGAGCTAATGTTGTACAGAGCTCCTTGGGCATTGACAATTGTGTTTGTTATGGTGTCTGATGCCTCGGATAAATATTGTCTCAAATGATCCCCCCCTCTAAAAGATGAGATAAGGCACCTCAATGCACCCAAACGCGCCAAAATTTGTGAGTTTCGGTCTTCTTCCCCCTCCAAGTTTGGGTTTGGGTTCGTGTTTGGGTTCATGTTTGGGTTTGGTTCTTGGTTATTAGTGGGTTTGTTTTCCACGGTATATTGCTCATTTCTGTTATCTGTTAAGATTTAAACAACAAAATACAATTTGTTTTAATTTATCATTCTTTGATTTAATTCAATTTTTTTATTAAATTTGTTTTAAACAAATATACAAACTATGAAATGAACAAAAACAATAAACAATTGAAAACAATTTGTAATTGATATGAGTATTTACCTGCCATTGGAGCCAAGCCACCTCCATGGCCACCTCCAAATCGACCTCCAAATGCTTAAATACAAATCGCTGGTGCGGTTTATCGCCGGTGCAATTTATCGCTCTACCGAAACCCTCACTGTGCAAATGACAAAGTGAGGCCCATGGCCTCTGTTTTTTTTTTCCATATCGCATATGCGATGTTTAACTTTTAAAGAACGCATATGTGATACTGCCTTACTAACCTTAGCCTCGTCTTTGGGCTCGGTTTTTTTGGAACGTACCATCAATAACGTATATACGTTATCGATTTACACTTCAGAAGTGCGTTTTCGATTTCTTAAGTGGCACTAAAAAGTGGAACCAACTTCGTGCGAGTGCCCACAAGTAAATTTTAGAGTAAACTGAAAACCCTAGATACAAAGTGTAAAATTAGCAGTTAAAACATAAAAACATAATGTATCGACGAGTACCTAAATACTTACATACTATCTATTAAAACCATTACCGTATTATTTGGAATGTTTAATATTCATTTTAAAACCCACATTACCATCAACTATATCAAAGAAGTTTTATCCATTAAAGGATTCGACAAAGGGAAACATGAGTTTTAAATAAGCCGAATATTATATTATAAACCTCGACAATCCAAAGTCAACCCAAATTACGGATTCGACAGAGGGAAACACGTGTTTTAAATAAACCGAATATTAGATTATAAACCTGGACAATCAAGAGTCAAACCACATTACAAAATCAATTGTATAATGTTTCAGCAAACCAAAAACCTTATAATCTCTTGAAAGAGGAACCGCAACCTGTCACAGCTTATTGAGTGTGCTTTCAAAACCCTAATGAGATACAATTATTCTACGCCCGTGAAGATGGCCCTTCCTTTCACACCAGATGTAGTAGTATGGGAAGAAGTCAGAATTTTAAACCAGAACTTACCATTTCTTTCGAAGCTGAGAGTACATTCCATCAACCAAACCATATATAAGAAAATGTTAATATGTTGTTACGCATTGCTGGGAAAATACTAATAGATGTTATGATGCAATAATACATTACGAAGTAGAAGCAGTGCACGTTTATTCCACGAGGTAACAAGGTAACCATAGCTCAAACCAACAACCTGTAGCTGAGTAATTATCTCCAGAATAGTGGAAAACATTGATATGGTTTCTAGATTCACCATTAACTTAAGTATCGCATCACAAATCGGTACAGGATTTCTATGGTAGAGTTGCTAAAGCAGATCGGACTGTTTCCAGTGTCATCGAAGGAGTGAACTAGCTCAAATAACCCTAAAACTAAAATTCAACAAAGGTGATTTGTGTGGGACACAGCTGACCATACTACTCCGGATCCGAAAAAACTTTTGAAATCTCATTTAATAAAACTAAGCCAAGTATCTACTATAGTGTGGGATTTTCTCTTATAAGCTAGGTATGATACAAGAGGGTGTCATAACTTTGGAAGTGACCAGTACGTGAAGAAAAATGTGTTAGCTGGGAGGCCAAGTAAGTCTTTTTGTAAACTTCCAAGTTCTTCCCAAACTTTGGAAGTAACTTCAAATATGTATTCTTTCTATTTAAACAAAAACTAGCATGTTAATATTTAAGTTGTGGGTTCATCCTTCAACAAAAATAAGTAAGGTTTACATTGAACAGGCAATATAAAAGAACTACATGCTCGGGAAAAAGGTTTGGATAAGTTATTGTAGGTAGCACCCATTGTTCATCTTGAAACAAAATCACTTTATGGTAATGATATATGCATATGTTGACTTTTACTTATTAAAGTCATGGGAAAATTGTCAAAAACATTGTTTGAATATATTCAATCTTTGTAAGATAAACAAGGTATTGTTGCAAGTGCTTTAAATGATTTGATTATACTAGGCGAAAATACGGTCATTGTTCAATGTGTGGATGTAGTTTTTAAGGGTCTCTATGATGTTGTAGATCAAGACCACAAGGTTGATGCTTTATGCTAAAATGTTTTATATGCTCTCCCCAAAAATGGAATATATGCTCTCGCATTAGATTGCTCTTGATTATTTAAACATTTTTTAGTGACAACCCATTTTTTATATAACCCGTAACTCTCTACTAATATGCATCTTTCCCTCAATTCTTTAAGATGATTGGCCTCCCTTTCTCTATATTTCTAATTTTAGGCCACATTACAAGCTATTCAAGCCTTATCGATATTGGTTTTCAAGAGTGATGTGATCACTATGTGTTGTTTCACAATTCTACAATGCATGCATTTCAACAAAAGTAAAATTATCACCACATTTACATCTTAAGGTCTAAAATAAGATAATATAGTGCTATATATTTTTTGGAGGAGGCACATATATATGGAGATAGCAGAACTACACACTCACCATTAACAAGGAAGCATTGACCCTCCAATTTCTTTTGAAAGTAAAACTTTGGAATTAAACCAAGAAATTCCAAATGAGTTAACATCATACTTTAGAATTTTTTTTTAACTCAACTACCCTTAGAACATTGTATAGAAATCACTGAACAAACTCTTTATGATATTTGTTTTACTACTCTTTTTTAACTTCATCACATCTACTTCCTTTTTTTCTTTTCTTTAAACATTCCTTTATATGTTTAAAATATTATATTTACTTTATAATCATGTTAATGGATATTAAAAAAACATTACAATAAATATACAATCCCATTAAAATTTATATAAAACCCCCTCATGTCTCTACAAATTCCTTTAAAAATATAGAAGGAATCTTCACCCCATAAGAGTTAAGAATAGAAGAAAGTTTCACAAAACTCCTATGATATTCATTAGGGATAAGTACCAATGGAATCTTTTCAACACATTTATATGGCTAGCAATACTCATCCTACCGCAAGCCATTTAAATCTCAAGCGAATGGTCATCAAACCTGCTGCGACCCTAATAAATGGCCTACAGCAGGCTGAGTATTGCTGGCCAATTATATTAAACAAAAAAAATTAAGCATCAACTAAGCACCGAGGACGGTGCAAAGATTTTAGAAGGGGAGAATTGTAATACCCACTCATTATATTTTATTAGTTTATTTTATTTAAAAGAACAAGGAAACAAATGAGTAATTTTTATATATTAAAGTAATTCTAAAGTTGAGAGTCTTAATAACTATACAGTTAATTGACAAAAAAATAGTTTTAAAACAGTTACCAAATCCACAACACTCTTTACGAAGACAAGTGGCCAATACTAAAGAGAGGGAGTTATTGGTATAAAAGTCCTGGGAAAAGAGAAAGAGGGTAACTCGAAAAGATGGAAAGAAATGACCTGCTAGGGTAGATGACTGAGGTGAAGGATCTAATTGAAAAATCCATTATATAGCCCAGTGAGCATCTATGAGATGTTATGCTCTGTGTTGGAACTGTTAATAAGCATAAGAGAATGCTAGGTTCCACGATAAAGAACTCTCTTTATCTATTGGTGGAAACTTGAAGCAGTAGGGAGACAGTTTTAAAACTAAGAGTCTGGGCAAGGGGGAGGAACATCACAAGCTTGTTCGTGTGGCTGGGCGGTGTATAGTTGTTAAAGCTTTGAATCCTAGATTATTCAGATATGTTTACTTGTAAACTAAACCCTTATTTATGGTTTTATACAAAATGTTTACAATTTAAATTTATGTGCTTAGTTTAAACATGAATGTAACTATTTATTATTCAAGGAAAGGAGTCATAGACTAAATCTTGTTATTATTCTTAAACATTTTCTTTATCAAACTAGGTATAAACATTAAAGTAGGAAAACAAGAAAACCCTAATTTAGTAACTGTTTTTATTTAAACCCTAATGTGATGACACACAATTAAAATAGCTATTAAACCCTTTTGTCGATTGTTGCAGTTAATAAACAATTCCAATAGGTTTAAACTATGGAAACACAGTAATCTAGTTGCGACTATAAGACTAAAATATACAAGTGTTGTTTATATCCACAAAAACAAATTCATAAATTAATTAAATTTACGGTCGATGATGCCTAGAGTGGCAACCATTAGAACCATAAACTATTTTAAGTAAAACCCTAGATTTTCCAAATGTGTTACAGGTCGATAATCGAACCTAAAACTAACACAAGTAAATTTTAGAGTAAACTAAAAAACCTAGATACAAAGTATACAATTAGTAGTTAAAACATAGAAACATAATGTATCGACAAGTACCTAAATCTTTACGTACTAGCTATTAAAACCATTACCGTATTCTTTGGAATGTTTAAAATTCATTTTAAAACCCACATCGTCATCGGCGAGATCAAAGAATTTTTATCCATTAAAGTATTCGACAGAGGGAAACAAGAGTTTTAAATAAACCGAATATTACATTATAAACCTCTACAGTCCAGAGTCAAACCAAATTACAGATTTGACAGAGGGAAACATGAGTTTTAAATAAACCAAATATTACATTATAAACCTGGACAATCTAGACTCAAACCACATTACAAAATCAATTGTATAATGTTTCAGCAAACCAAAAACCTTATAATCTCTTGAAAGAGGAACCCCGACTTGTCACAACTTATTGAGTCTGCCTTCAAAACCCCAATGAGATACATTTCTTCTATGGTCATGAAGATGGCACTTCCTTCAGCACTATATGCAGTAGTATGGGAAGAAGTCGGAATTTTAAACCAGAACTTGCCATTTCTTTCGAAGCCGAGAGTACATTCCATCAACCAAACCATATATAAGCAAATGTTAATATATTGTTATGCATTGCTGCGAAAATACTAATAGATGTTATGATGCAATAGTACATTAGCAAGTAGAAGCAGTGCATGTTTATTCGATGAGGTAACGAGGTAACCGTAGCTCATGGCTTATATGCTCTTGCATTAGATTGCTCTTGAGTATTTAAACAATTTTTAGTGGCAACCTATTTGTTATATAACCCACAACTCTCTACTAATATGCATCTTTCCCTAAGTTCTTTAAGACGATTGGCCTTCCTTTCTCTGTATTTCTAATTTCAGGCCACATTACAAGCTATTTGCTTTAAAATGGTCTAGACCTCCTTTGGAAACCTTAACATTATTGGTTTTCAAAAGTGATGTGATCACTATGTGTTGTTTCAAAATTCTACAATGCATGCATTTCAACAAAAGTCAAAGTATCGCCACATTTACATTTTAAGGTCTAAAATAAGATAATAAGTGGTATATATTTTCTAGAGGATGGACATATATATGGAGATAGCACAACTACACACTCACCAATTAACAAGGAACCATTGACCCTCCAATTTCTTTTGAAAGGAAAACTTTAGAATTAAACCAAAAAATTCCAAATGAATTAACATCATACTTTAGAAAGAAAAAAATTAACTTAACTACTCTTAAACCACTTTATAAAAACCATTAAACAAACTCTTTATAATATTTGTTTTACTACTTTTTTTTTACTTCATCACATCTACTTACTTTTTTTTCTTTTCTTTAAACATTCCTTTATATTTTTTAAATATTATATTTACTTTTTAATCATGTTAATGAATGGTAAAAATACATCACAATAAATATACAATCCCATTAAAATTTACATAAAACCGCCTCATGTGTCTACAAATTTCTTTAAAAATATAGAAGGAATCTTCGCCCCATAAGAGTTAAGAATAGAAGCAAGTTTCACGAAACTCTTATAATATTCATCAAGGATAAGTACAGATGGAGTCTCTTTAATATTTAATGCTGCTACAGCCTGTTAGATCTCAAGCGAATTGACATCAAGCGTGTTGCAACAGCAAATAACCTGTACCTAGCTGAATTTCCCATTTATATTAAAATTTTGTATCATAATTTTATAAGGCCTTTTTAGAAACCGAAGAGAGGCCATCTCTACACGTATTCCTATTTACGCTATTGTTTTTATTGCAACTTAAATTCAGTCTGCATTCTAGTCCTAAGGTGCTACATCCTATAAATATTCATCATTTCTGGAAACAATTCGAAGCAATTCGAATACAAATACGTCGAAGCTAGTTTAGGCTTTTGCTTCTGTTTGTAAAGATGGAAAGTGTGAAATCCCATGCACTGTTCCTCCCATATCCTGCACAGGGCCACATAAATCCCTTCATGCAGCTCGCCAATCTTTTGATCTCAAGAAATGTTCTTGTGACCTTCGTTAACACAGATTTCAACCACCGACGCCTCAATCCTAAGTCTACTGATCAGATCAGATTCGAGAGCTTTGCCGATGGTCTTCCACCTGATCACGGTCGCACCCTCAATGTTCCCGAACTCTCCGAGTCCTTGGACAAACATGGCCCTCCCGGCCTAGAAAGAATTCTTGAAAATCTGAAGCATTCTGCCAGTAACGTTCCCCCCATCTCTTTCATTGTTGCAGATGGTGTCTTCTCTTTTACTCAACAGATCGCTGACAAATATGGCATTCCGAGGGTTGCGTTCTGGACACCTAGTGCTTGCGGTTTCTCTGCCTATTTCCATATGCCTTTGCTCATAGACGAAGGTTACATTCCCATTAAAGGTATGCAGTTTTACTCCAATTTTCAATTCAAACTCAATGATTACTTCAGTAGCTATACAAGCAAAGTAGTTGTAACTATCCAACTAGTATTGTAATTTTTCTGTGCGAATTATAGTGGGTGCTTAACTGTTTGAACAGACCAGAAAGAGATCCGCGATCAATCCAATGACGACCTCATCTCTTGTGTTCCAGAAATGACAGCAATGCGCCTCAAAGATCTGCCCACCTTCTTGACAGTAACGGACTCCTCCGATATCATGTTTCAATACTTGTTGAACGCAGGGAAGAACACTTTACAGGCTTCTCTGGTTTTGGTGAACAGCTACGAGGATTTAGAAGGGCCAGTGCTGAGGGACCTCAACACTAAATTATCAGGAAAAGTACTCTCCATCGGTCCGCTTTTACTCTCGGCCGGGGATTCAACACTAGTGAACACCAACATATGGAAAGAGGAAACTCAGTGCCTTGACTGGCTGGACGGGCAGAGAGTATCGTCAGTGATATATGTATGCTTTGGGAGTATTACAGTTCTATCAGACGAGGAGTTGATGGAGTTTGCATGGGGTTTGGCGGCAAGCAATCAACCCTTCCTGTGGGCTATCCGACCCGACCTCGTTCAGGGGAAGTCTGCTGTGCTGCCTCAGGATTTCATAGAAAGTAGCAAGGGTCGTGGCTTCTTTGTTAGTTGGGCTCCGCAATCTAAAGTCCTGTCTCACCCCTCCGTTGGGGGATTTTTGACTCACAGCGGATGGAACTCAACGATTGAGAGCATATGCGCAGGAGTTCCCATGATCTGCTGGTCCTTCTTTGCCGAGCAGCAGACAAACAGGAGGTTTGTTGATAATGTGTGGAAGGTTGGATTGGAGATGTCGGAGGAGGTTTCGAGAGAAAACGTGGAGACATTGGTGAGGAAACTGATGAATGTGGAAGATAAGTAAAGATGATCAGGAAAAATATATTGAAGCTGAAAGAGAGCGCAATTCTAGCAGGTCAGATTGGCAAATCGTCTTACAACAACATCTTCAAGTTTGCTAACCAGATGTTGCACGAAAACGTATAGTGGCAGTTAGTCATCATCCAGCCTCACTTGTAAACGCAACAGCACGCAACAGCTAACGAAGGAGAGGTGCAATAATGTGGTAGTAATATAAGGAGTGGGCCTAATGGTTAATGGCTTTTTGTTTTATTTTAATCCATCACTTAAAATATATATAATTCAATACATTAAATTACATAATAAATTTTATAATGTTTTTCAACAAAATTTATAATCATAAAACAATCATTCTTAAATAAAATTAATATAATGAAAGACTATGTTTTAAAATTTGTTTTTAAAGAAAATATAATATATGAAATATTATGTTTTGAAATTTGTTTTTTAAGAAAAAATATCAAAAAAATTGGTATATATTTAAATAAAGATAGAAGATGTTTATTAAAACATTTCAATATAGTGTTTAATTAATCATTTAACAAATGAATAATTTATCCTTACACCTTTGAAAATGATATATGGCTTTGAAACATCTCTAAGGGATTTGAAGCAAAACATCTCTCCAACTGGAATTTGAAACAAATCTAGGGTTTCAAAATGATATATGGCTTTGAAACATCTCTAAGGGATTTGAAGCAAAACATCTCTCCAATGGGAATTTGAAACAAATCTAGGGTTTCATATGTGTGTCTTTTTAAGTATATTTGTTGTATTTGAGACATATATTCCATCTTTGAAACATTTGAAGCGAGTGCATCTCTGCGGCCTTTTCTCCACAGCGAGGAAGCTAGTCATTCAACTAAAGGATTTTAAGGATTCTCGACAGCCATTCGAAACAAGCGAACGACATAACCAAATCAACTCTCTGACATTGAATTCGAGAGGGCTTTTGAACCATTTGAGCCAAGGTTGGAAGGCTATGTGGAACGGTTATATCAGGTGCACACAGTTCTTATCTTTTTTCTAATACATATCTAGTGCTCACATATTTCTTTTTGTTCACAAGTATGAATAATTCACCGCATCTACGAAAGATTGGCAAATGTAGACCTAGCACATTTACTCTACAGAGCCTTTATGAGTATATAGAGTCATTAGAAAAAGGTAGAGAAGAAGGAGAAGTTAAGCCATAAACAGAGTTTGAAGCCATGCTGGAAAATAAATTTACAAATAAAAAATAAAATAAAACTATTGGACAATAAAATAGAGACAATGGAGATTAGATGACAAGTAATAGAAAAACAAAGCCAAGATACTAACCAAACATCCCAACAAGGAGAGCCTGAAACCTTAGAAAGTATTAAGGGCTCTCGCACGAAGTTGGTTCCACTTTTTGGTGCCACTTAGGAAATAAAAAACGCACTTCTGAAGTGCAAATCAAGAACGCATATGCGTTATTGATGGTACGTTCGGAATAACCCGAGCCCAAACACAAGGCTAAGGTTCGTGAAAACGTATCGCGTATGCGATATATCGCATATGCATTTTGTAATGTTAAATACCGCATATGCGATATGCAACTTTTACAAAACGCATATGCGATATTTAACATTATTGTTGGAAGGATTGTTAAATGATCATAATGGATGTGGAAGACACGGTTGATACCTATCCATACTAATGATACCCATCCATGCATCATGTTGGTTCCTTGCATCCATACACCATGTTGGTTCCATGCTTCATGCTTCAATCTTGCTTCATTAAAGGTGGTGGTTCATGGGATGATATGAGTAGGGTGGATGTTTTAGGTTTTATGAAGAAACCATTGTGGAGGATATACGATCTAAAGATATTCAAAATGTAGAGATCGAAAGCCATGATTTTAGAGTAACCATTCAACAACCCTTCCATCTCACTCTCTTCGTCCACTACCTTCCCAATGAAGGTTTCCTACTTCCAACAACACCCAATCAATCAATTTCATTTTGATATTTGCATTGGATGGACTACAATAGGAATGTCCAAAACATATCTATAGATGTTCCTAGAATTTATTGTTCATACAAAACAATATGGCATAAATGAAAAATGTGAATTATATATATTGTTATATTCGAGTTTGTTTGAATAGAATGTTTGTGCCAATATTGTAATCTCAGAAGGAACAAGATCAATCATATAATTTCTCATAGCCTCCATAGTATACTGAGCTTTGAATGACACTCTTTTCACCCTTCCTACTCTTTTCAACCTTCTATCAACTAGTATATAGGCAAGCCTAAATGTTTCTTCATTAACATATGAGCTATTAATACACAATAATCCATTTGGTATTATATCATGAATTCTTCTAATTAAATTATATCTGGATAGAACAAGGAATGTAAGAGGACTCAGAAATGTTTCTTACATACCATAAGATATTTAGTGCTTGTAAGTTGAAAGTAGTATGTGCAAAGGGAAGTAATGATCAATGCTATTAAATAATAACAAAATAGTGATATTATCTCCACAAAGTAGTATGTTAACATTTCATAGTACATATGGCTAATAATGGATCTCCACAACGTGCCTAGAAAATATACACAAATGATACCACATATTATCCTTGATAAAAAAGCATGCAATATAGTGTTTCTTACTTTTTAATCCATTAGCCAAAATATGTTCTATTATCTTAGATACCGAGGTTACACAAAGATATGGGTTATTTTTCTTTGAGATAATTTCTATAAAGATATAATATAGTTCCCCCAAGACTTTCCTATTCTTTAATTCTTCTTATTAGAATCTTCTATCATCTCAAAGAAACACAAATAACATTTTATTGTCCACCGAGCTGGGCTTGGATCCTTTTCCTTCTTGAATGGCGATATTAGGAAAAATTGAGTTCTTCCTTTGTAACATCATCTTTCAAATCCTTATTTCCCTTATCCTCCATCATTTTCAAAAACAAAGAGACAGTATTCAATATTTCAACAATATTTTCCCTCAAATGTTCTTGGAAGTTACTTTAAAACAATTTACTCTTGCATATGATATTTCTCCAAAAAAAATTACTCCAAACCCCTCCATGTTTTTATCTTCCTAAATGTATGAATTATTTTTATATGTTTAGCATAAATTTGAAATAATTTTGTATTATGATCCCCTTTTGCTAACCAATTTGATCTACTTCTTCAACTTGCATTCTATTTCCTCTTTCCCAACAAAATCCCTTCTCCCTTCTAATTCTTTTAGATTATTTAATTCCACTTTTCTAAAGATTCCTTCAATACTATCTTCTAGAAAAAAATGTGTTTGATATTTCTATATATATTAGTTCCTTAGTTTTCAAAGCCATTTGTTGACTAGTGAGATCCTAGTCAACAAAAACCTAGAGAGTTTTTACACCACCATTGAAAGCACATTTCATCAAGAGCATTGAAGCCATTAATTATGCAAAGTTGTTTGTTCCAATGCCAGTTCCAACTTTATACTTATTGACATGCATATCAAAGAAAAATAAGATGCCTTGTGATACTAAAATTCGGATCACTTTGATATGCACCATCAAGGAAACCCATGACTTTGATATGTAAGCTACCATGGGAAAAGAATTAAATACATGTGTTTAGTGTACTTTTTAAGACAATGCTTGAATAAGAGATTAATTCTTGAACAAAAGAATGATTTTTTCCTCAAATAGAATTAAGAACTAAGTTCATCCCTAGCCAAATCCCCCATATGACCATGTACAAATAATTACTTTAAACATTTTGAGTTCTCTTTTTCCATACCAATGCCACTAACAATCATAATAAAAGCACATATCATACCTTGTTCCATCTCATAAAGCACATCTCATAACTTGCATGGTTGCTCACCAAACCCTAGTTGGACATCTCATACCTTGTCTTGACCCTAATTGGAGCATGCAACTTGGTGACTCATGAAAGCCTAGTTGGTGCATGCAAGTATTGGTGATCATGTGTTTCTAGTTCACTCTCCTAACTTGCATGATTGCTCACCAAACCCTAGTTGGACATCTCATACCTTGTCTTGACCCTAGTTGGAGCATGCAACTTGGTGACTCATGAAAGCCTAGTTGGTGCATGCAAGTATTGGTAATCATTTGTTTGTAGTTCACTCTCCTAGCTTGCATGATTGCTCACCAAACCCTAGTTCCATCTCATACCTTGTCTTGAGCCTAGTTGGAGCATGCAACTTGGTGATTCATGAAAGCCTAGTTGGTGCATGCAAGTATTGGTGATCATGTGTTTCTATTTCACTCTCCTAACTTGCATGATTGCTCACCAAACCCTAGTTGGAAATCTCATACCTTGTCTTGACCCTAGTTGGAGCATGCAACTTGGTGACTCGTGAAAGCCTAGTTGGTGCATGCAAGTATTGGTGGTCATGTGTTTGTAGTTCACTCTCCTAACTTGCATTCAATTGCTTACCAAACCCTAGTTCCATCTCATGCCTTGTCTTGAGCCTAGTTGGAGCATGCAACTTGGTGACTCATGAAAGCCTAGTTGGTGCATGCAAGTATTGGTGATCATGTGTTTCTAGTTCACTCTCCTAAGTTGCATGATTGCTCACCAAACCCTAGTTGGACATCTCATACCTTGTCTTGAGCCTAGTTGGAGCATGCAACTTGGTGACTCATGAAATCATAGCTGGTGTGCATGCAAGTATTGGTGATCATGTGTTTCTAGTTCCCTCTCCTAACTTGCATGATTGCTCACTAAACCCTAATTCCATCTCATACCTTGTCTTGAACCTAGTTGGAGCATGCAACTTAGTGACTCATGAAAGCCTAGTATTGGTGATCTCATGTGTTTCTAGTTCCATCTCATACCTTGTCTTGACCCTAATTGGTGCATGCAAGTATGAAAGCCTCTAGTTGGATTTTGATTTGTACATGGCAATGTAATTAAATGTATATTAAACTGAAAACTTCAAGAAATGTAAATTTGAACAACTCGAGAGCTTGTTATTTTCCGAACTATATTTGGTGGTGTCTAAAGACACCATTATTGGTGCCTCCAATGTGCCGTAGATGGTGTTTGTATCCTAGGCACACGAAAGGCTAGACATTAGTAACATCATAAGAAAGAAGAGAGAACCAATGAAAATGTGCAAACATGGTTTATAGATAACTCACCCAAGGTTGTACGATTGTGTTTATAGTGTCCAGTATCCTCTGAATAATATTATGTATGTGAATGGTATCTACCAATCACAGGTTTATTACATTGGTAATACAGTAAGGATTAATAATGGAAATTGTGCTTCGGAATTCACTTATAAAAAGGTTAAATAACGCACCTGACAATGCACTCATACAAGTAGGCCATCCGGATCATATCTGGTGCCGATGGTGTCCATCAATCTTTCGTGCTCTATATGAGGTAGCAAGTATCGTACATGTGACCTATTTTTGTGACCAAGTGTGCGGAGCTTGATGTTTATACCAACTACTAGGTTGGTGAAGTGGTATACAATAGCTCTTGGTCTATAATCTTGATATACATACCCACCCTTCCTTTTCTGTTGTGCTGCAAGTGTCAAGTACTCCCCTTTTAAAACCATCGATCCGGTTGGGAATTCAATATTTTCATCATCTGTAACAGGTTCTAGAAGGGTTTGTTTCCCCTCTAAGCAACGTGACAACCAATAGTCAGAACCCCATTCATTATTTTTTGGGGCAACCAATGTATACATCTAACCTATGAAAGGAAATAGGTCGAGTTAACAATACATTTTGTAAATAAGGTCTTGCATTTCTAATTTCTACATAAATTAAATTCTACAAAGGTCGAGTAAACAATACATAAATGCATTTTCTTATTTAGGTACTACTCATGTACCTTCTTGTATGAGATCTGATATGTGATCATAGTCTATAGAAATATGTGTTTGATCATCTTCCAAATGGTCTATTTCATTACCCCCATTGAAATTGGTGCCAAGTGTCACTCGATCCCATGTATCAACGGTATCCGTATGCTCACAATCACCCCATTCACCAATGCTATAGGAAATGCAAAACTTAAGCCTTCAATCTTGTCCAAATTTGTAGGGCCGAGTTGTCTGAGCTTCTATGTGAATGAAATTGTCGAGTTTTATGCACTATGTTCACCCGAGGTGTTTGTGATCGGTCCACATTTGTAACCTCCCAGAATATTCTTTGCACTAAGTGTTTCCTTGTTGCTTGATCTCCCATGACATATGCACACCATTGGACTATAGATGCAGCATCTCGAAGGCGAGCACCTGTAAACTTCATCTCTTCCCTTCGAAGGGCAATTTTAATGCATGCACCAGCACCATCGTGCTCTCCTTTTCCATGACCAGTTTCAAAGTAGTTCCATACATGTGGCACCTTGTATTTAATGTGCAACAAACACAACCATTCAAATACATGCGCATTCTTGAACTGTCCAGCACAACCATGTGAACAAATAAAATGACGATAAAATGGTATATCCATAGCTATCACGTGATCATAGAATAATTTAAAGCAATGTTACACGTAATGGATGTCATGGGTCCGATCATCACTTATGTAGAAGTGACTTTCTTTCAGTATCACACGTTTCTCTTCATTGCTATCTTGCCCATGTCGATACGTGATATGCACCATTATGCTCACTTGCTTTGAGTGATAGTATTGACTTTGAAATTTCATTTTGTGGTTGTAGGGTGTAATTTTCCGCAAAGTCAACCACTGATAGTATTGTTCTGAGAGGGAAGGTGTCTCGGCATATTCTGAATTTCTCATCTTGCCACCATGCCATATCGACATGTTGAATGTATTGTTGGATCTTTCCACGAAACTCTAGAATAAAATCACATACTCACACTTGGTACATGAATATTAATATGTCAATAAACCACATAAAAAAATGTGTACATGAATATTAATTTTTCAATATTCAAGAATTTACTTGTGAAGTCACCAATTTAATCTTCCTGCTTTCTTTCCCATCATTTAGCTGATATGTCTCATACTGATAGTTCTACTTCTTGACAATTGCATTCCCGAATGCTTGATCTTCACTTTCATGTATGCAATCAGACCATAAGGATAGCCCACCACAATTGTTGCAAGAACCGTCTACACATTGTTTAAGTAATGTGTCTGCCCATCTTGCCTCAGACACATGATGCTATGGATGAAATCTTTGGATGACATTGGCGGTAATGTACTTGAGCATTCCTGCACATGGTTAGGATGCAAAAAACGACGTATATGTGCAAATGTATGGTAATATAGGTCAAACTCTATGTGGTATCTCCAACAACAAGTGTTCCAGATGGTATTGATTCTAACATACCAAGGCTTGCATTTTTCAAAAGATCTTTTCCCGAGCCTTAGCTCTACGTGGGAAACTTTAAACATCTTGAACAGTTGAGTTTGTGTCATGTCAAGATAATGCTTAACATGAGGTTCAGTGTGATGAGAACCCCTACAATGTTTTAACACATCCTTCGTGTTAGAAGAAGGCCTAGTGTTATCATGCCAAAACGGTTTGTACTAGGCCCTTCACTGCTTCGACTAACTTCATGTCTTTGCCGGGAAACCTACCGCTAAAAGCCCATAATGTTTCCATTTGTCCCTCTACATCAAGGTTGTCTCTTCTTACTGAATATTTTTTAAGTGTCTTTGGATGTAAAGGAACAATTTGTGATGTGCATTTAAGTAAACAATGTTGTCTTGTGGATCTACATACAATTGATTCAGCCAATACATGACGAGCCACATTACAGTCTTTTGAACGATTTTTTTTACCAATCGATGTGAATGCAGCAGCAAGAGATTTAAAAATGTGATTACTTGATTCCATATTCTTCATTGCTGTTATGACTAAATTTATTCTAACATTTGCCATATTTCTAGATTTAAGAAAAGCTAAAAACAGTTGGCATTTACTGGCTTCGGATTTTTTATCAAAATATTGTTTCATTATTTGAGAAGAATGACGAAGGATAGTGCGTTTAGCCACCTTACCTTCCATGGAAGTCAATCCGCTCTCGTCTACTTGTATTCGTTTAGGAGTTCTCTTTCGTTTTGATGCAAAATTTCTTTTCGTTTGAAATGTTGGAGTGACGTTTACATCCACTACCGTCTCACAACTTCGATTAGGAGATTGAACCACCGAACATGGTTGTTGCTGAGTCACATTTACATCGAGAGTAACATAATTATTGAACTCTTCACAAGATTGTTCGTCTACTAATGGATGAATAATATCAACTTCCATATAACCAACTTCTTTTAATGTTGCATTATATTCCTTAGCCTCTATGTCAGGTATCTGTTGAGGGGGAATGGGAACTATTTGCTCATGTGATGAATGCCGACAATTTCTTGAATCTTCCCTTTTTTTGTTTTTTGTTTTCTACTTCTTTCGATGTAAGCACCTTCCTTGCTGACTTTCGTCCTCTATTACGTACATTCCCCATTGAAATCCCACCCAAACCTGTACAAA
>LPNX010222494.1:230971-240971 GCA_001517045.1 Pseudotsuga menziesii | reverse complement strand
AAATTAGTTAAAATTTACCTATAGCACCATTAGAATTTACCTAGTTCAATTATACTAGCAACATTAGAGAACTTCCATGAAGTAAGCTATAGTGGGAACCCACCACCCATACAACTTTCAAGTAGCTAGTGACATTTTGAATCTAGAAGCCATGCCACATAAATTAGCTCTAAACATAATTCTATCAAGCACCTTAGTTGAGTGTGATTTTAATTTTAGTCGAGTTTTGAGCACAATAAACCTTTTCAAGAAATTGAGAATATCAAAATATTTTTTTGATCTAATTGATGTTACACATGATAAATAATACATAAAATTATTATTCAACTAGGAACCTAAAGGGACACAAAAGTAGGAAGGAAAATCAATTTATAAAAGTTGCACAGGCATTTAAATTAATTGCATTGTGAAGACTATCCAAAATGATTATACATAGTTACCATATGACCTTAAATTGATTCTATAGAATTGCTAATATTTAACATGAGACATACAAGGGTTAGTTTTGGTTAGAACCTAACAATTGTATTAGCATACCCTAATGGTAAATCCTTCCTTGGAGGATCAAAGTAGTGAAATTGTAAGGCTTAGATGTGGAGTACATACGTCTTTAGTTCCCTCGGTGAATTATACATACCAATATCTTTCCAACAATGGTTTGTTTTTATCAAACACGGTCTGTAGGTGAAAGTTATGACTCCAAAAAAGGAACAGTCTAATTATTCCCTACAAGTTCAAGTGGTACTCATGTCATCACAACATAATTTACACATATGTGTTATAGCTTTATCATATCGCATATGCGATATGAATAAGCTATATCGCATATGCGTTATAGCTTATTCATATCGCATATGCATTATTTTAAAATTTAAATAATTGGCAGGATTAAGGTTTGGCATTAGGTTTGGAAGAAGCTTCGAAATACCAAACGTATTGTCTAGGGAAAATCAACCAGGGCTATTGCTTGTCTTTTAGAACTCTATCAATATGCTCAGTGTAGATGGCATGTTTTGATATGACATACACAATAGTTTTTTTATGAAAATGTAGGATATTGTAGAGTACGAAATGATGATTCTGAATATGTATATTTTTCCTTCAAAACTATGTTTTATTTATTTATAATTATTTTTCTAAATGACACACGTCAATTTTTGAAAATACATACATCAATTGTTTGTTATATAACTTTTGATTTCTATCACCATTTCCCAAAAAAACGATATGGTGCACTAGATGAGATCAAGCTCTACGATCTTATATTTAGAAATCAAGGATTTCATTAATTTTTTCCCCTAAAGTGTTGCACCCGCACATAAGGTTTTAATTTCAAGCTTTTTTGACTTCAATAATTAATAATAATAATAATAAATAATTCATGAAAAATTCTGAATAAATAGTGTTGCATTAGGCCCATATATCCTTTATATGTTTGCAATATTTTATCCCAAATGGACATCATTTACCTCATATATTGTTGCACCCACACAAACATATATGTTAAGATGTGTTGAAAATTTGAAAACCCACTTTCACGGAAACTAATTTTATAATCATTTACACACATTTTCTTTGCATAAATGCTATATATTATGAAATCTGATTCAATTACCTATCTTTTATCTTTTTACTTAATCTTCAAATTAGGGAAGTACCCCTAATTGTCACCTAAAGTCAGAGTTTCCCATTTATTCCAGTATTATGTGGCATCTAAAGTGTCTTTAAAGGAGTCCATGATAGTGCATCAGCCCTTAAACTGAAGTACATGATTAAAGAACCAAAAGCAAAATTTGATAACAATCTCACCCTACATAGTGTGGCAGGTAAATTAGACATCAAGTCCATTAAAGAGGAAATGAACAAATTGATAGAATTAGACCATGAGCGTAACAAAAGGACCTTGAACCTTATAAAATTTGGTTTGAAAGATGAGGTAGATTAAGATACATTAGCGATAGCCCAAACAAAATTACATAATAGATTACAAATTGAAACAACATGTCTCATAGAAGCAACAAGGTTGGGGAAATTAACTGAGAATAGACGAAGGTTGATCTAGATAAATGTGAGCTCTACTCACCATAATCATGTTATACTTAGTAAAACCTCAAGTCTAAAAGGAACGAGAATGTTTATAAATGAATATTTCATTCCCGAAGATCAAGCAGAATTAAGAAAGGAGGTTCAAAAGGTAAAAGAAGCTAGGAAGGAAGGAAAATGGGCAATGATCAGAAATAGAAAAGTCGTTATTCAAGATAGAAGCCAAAAAGATAGTAATAAATAACAATTCAACATGCTCCAGATTTTTTCTTGGAACTGTCAGGGCTTCCCATGGAACAAAGGCCCCAAGCTAAGATGGACCTTGAATGAAGTTTATATTATATTGTTAGTTGAAACTTAAGAGCACCAAGAATCTAAGGTCCCTAACATAGATGGCTTTATACTTTGGTCAATCTGGAACAAACGATCCTATCATAGAGGCAATGGGGGTATAGCTTGTTTCATTAGGAAGAACATCTCCCCCCATGCTAGAATTTATAAAAAAGACCCTTACAACCAATATATTTGGATAGAGATTACTGACATTAATGACAAAAAAACCTACATAGCAATTTGTTATTTTTCCCTTATTAATTCTAACTTCTATAAGAAAAACAATTTAGATAAAAAAATGTCCTTAACATGGTTTAGAGAATGATATTTATAGCCTAAGGAATGAAGGTAATATCCTCTTAATGGGTGATTTTAATGCTTGTACTTCAAGCAAACAAGCTATTCTTCTAAGCAATTATTCCAACCCTAATCCTCTTTGGTTAGACGAAGACCTTACTCTAGCTAGCAGGTACAACAGAAGCTCTGAATATCTAGGGGAAAATTTGTTTGGGTATGAGCTAGTCAAGCTTTGTAGTGCTCAAGATCTCGTAATTTGCAACAGTCTAAAGAAGTGGTCCAATTCTAGCCAGATGACCTATATCCATGGGCTTGGTAGCAATGTTATCGACTATGTTATTTCTGATATCCCTTTATACAATGAAATAATAAATTTTGACATCTTAAAGGACCAAGAGCCTAACTCGGATCATAGACCCTTAATTGTAACTCTCAGTTCTACCATGCATAGAGATACCATAGAAGATAGTCCTTATAGCCAAAAGAACTTGATTTTTGATAGAAATAAAAATGATCTTTTTCTAAATGATTTAAAAAATAATTTGCTTCCTTTATCAAGTATAGACAACATAGAAGACCTCTATCATAATTTTACTACAACCCTCTCACATTCTACTATCAAGTTTTCAATTGAAGTCTCAAGTAATAAAAGAAATAGAAAAACCAACCCTTGGTATGGTAAAGATTGTAAAAGTGCAAGAAGAGAAATTAAGGAATCTCTTGATGAGTCTCTTAAAATTGACAAGATAAAAATATACAAAGCCCTAACTAAAAGGAAAAAAAATACAATATATTCATAAAAGACAAGAAAATCTCTTACACCTCTCTAAAGTGGCTCCTAAGAAATTCTGGAGGCGGATTCTAACTAGAAAAACTAAAGATAATGATATAATTTCTTTACATGACTAGAATTCCTATCTTAAAAAGATTTATGAATCCCTGAATGGCATAGACAACTTTGAAACCTGCTCACACCAGTAGAATTTTTCTCATTGGAAGACATAAATTTTTGGGTTAAGCGTCTGGAAAATGGAAAAGCTAAGGCCATTGAAGGTTACCAGGCATAAATCTTAAAAATTTGAGGTCCTGTCCTCATCCCTCACATCCACAAGCTATTCAATCAAGCATTCAATCAAGGGTTCCCTAAACCTTGGACTCGGAGCTTCATTATCCCTATTTTTAAAAGTGGGGATACAAATAACCCCTCTAATTATCGGAAAATTATGATTAACCCCCTCTTAGCCAAGTTATATGGTATTATTTTGGAAAATAAAATCAGCAGATGGCTTGAAATTGAAGGTAAGCGGGCTAAAGGCCAAGCTTGTTTTAGAAATCAACACTCAACAACAGACCACCTCGTTACGCTTAGGATCATTGTGGAGGAGTGTTGTGATGATAAATCCAATCTCTTTTGTTTCTTTGTGGACTTTAGAAAGGCTTTCGATATGGTACTTAGAAATAACATATGGAATATATTAGAAGAGCTAAAGGTTCCTTTCGAGTTGAGAGATACCACAATAAGGTTATACGAGAATGCAATCGCCAAGTTTAAGAGCAATGAGGGGTGGTCGAGAGATATTAAGTGTAATATCATAGTTAAACAAGGTTTCCCCCTCTCCCTTACCCTATTTGGAATTTACATCGATAAGCTAGAAGGTTGTTTAGAAGAAGTAGGTTGTGCTGGCACGTTCTTAGCTGGAATAGTCACCATCCTTCTTCTCTATGCTGACGATATTGTTCTTCTTGCAAGGTGTCCATCTGATCCTGATAAGCAACTATGACTTGTTAAGGAGTTATGCTCTACCATGGGTATGACTTTCAACACTGACAAAACAAAAATTTTGATTATCAAATCCAAGGACACTTACATTAATTTTGTGTATGACAATAACAACTTGGAGGAAGTGTCTTCTTAGAAATACCTAGGAATTGATATTCATCACAAGCTCAAATGGAACTATAGCATTGAGAAAAGGATTAATGGAGGGTGGAAAACTTACTTTGGTCTTGAAAATATTTGTAAAGAAGTAAACCTTGTGATGTGGGATAAAAAGAAGTTCCTTTTTGAAACTTTAGTCACTCCTGTTATCTTGTATGGATGTGAGGTTTGGGGTTGCAACATCTCTAGAGAATCTTGGAGAAAGATTGAGCAAATCCAGAAATGTTTTATAATGTATAAACTCAAACTTAAAAGCAATACACCATATCCTATTCTCCCTATAGAAGTGGGCAGTTCCCCTATAGAGTGCCTAGCTATGACTAGGATCTTGTTGTACAAGCACAAAATCAATAACATGGGAGACCATAGACTTCCTAAGCTATATTTTAATTCCAACCAAAACCACCTTAGGCTCAAGCGAGGTTGGTATAAAGATACCAAGTCCTGGTTAAACCACTGGGAGACCGATGAAAATATTGAATTGCAAAATATTAATAACATTAAAAATATCATTACTTCTAAGTTTAAAGAGAAACTAATAAACCATGTGACCACATATTCCTCCTTTCAAAAAACATTAAAATATTGTTACTTTTAAGTTTAAAGAGAAACTCTGGTGTGAGAAAGATTTAGAGGCTAAAATTAAATTAAGATATTATAAGGAGGTCATCAACCCTACTCTAGAAGATTAAAAGTATCTCTTTGTTTTAACGACTTCAAAGAAAAAAACTAATATAGCGAAGATACGAACGAACTCTCATGAGCTCCATAGTGAAACAGGTCATTGGACAATTCCTAAAACACCATGGGTGGAAATGATCTACCATCTCTTTCAGAATAGGAACATTGAAGATTGAAATCACTTCCTCTTAGAGTGACCTGCGTACACCCACATTATATCTCAGTTTCATAATCTTTGTTGCAATGCCGACCTTCCTATCCTTTTAACTTGCCAAAATTATACTGAGCTCAGGACGCTTCTCACCAAGCTCTTTGAGCATAGGAATACAATTTTAAAATAAACTAATTAATTAGTTTCTTTAGGTCCGATAGACAAAAGTTTGGTCTCAGTGGACGTTAACCACCATCATCATCATCATAAAACAATGATTCCCATAATAATAATATAATGGAAGACTATGTTTTAAAAGTTGTTTTTTAATCAAATGAAAGAGAACACTAATAATTCATTTGAAGCGTGTTGATATTGTTCATCCCTAATTTTTTCACAAATATTGTCATGACTTCTCTTTGTAAACAATAAAAATACAAAAAATGAATGATAAAAAAGCATAGACAATAACTTTAACTTAATTCCAGAAAACCACAAAAAGGTTATGCATTTAATGACATTTCACAACTACAGTATGTTATTGATTGTCAAAATAATTGAAATGAAATAACCTTTGAAACCATGTGGATTCAACATATGAGCATATGATAAAGTTGAAGCATGAATCAAAATTCTTTTTCCTCTTCTCTTTCATCCTCAAAAACAATTTCCTAAGAAACATACAAGATAAGATCAACATACCTACAAATTGTATTCAATGAAACTTTCATTTAAATATGTTTCTTTCATACCATGAACCTTTATTTAGAACAAAGAATTTGTAGGTGAAAAGTTACCCCATAACTAGCAATAGGATGAAATCCTTCTTTAATACTTTGATGGATGAGAGAAGATACACCATAACATGAAGCAAATTATTTATAGTTTTCAGACATTTTAGTATTGAATACTTGCAACTACAATTTAAAACAATAATAAAATAGTTAGAAAAAATGATTATAAGAAAATCAAAGTTCACTTGAGAAGCATAGTATAAGTGTAGTAAACTTACAAATTTTGCTTATGCAGACAATATACCACCTTTCCTCAAATGATGGTGTGTGGAAAACCTAGAGGCTTGTACCGTATGTGGATATTTGTGCTTTCCAACCAAGGTTCCACATTTCCTAATTTTTTTTAATAACCGCTTGCTCCAATAATTTTTTCCACTTTGCTATGAAATGTGGTTTGACTATATTTTTGTTTCTAACCAATTCCCCTCTCAAAGATTTCTAGTATTTTTCATATATTCAGCAACACTATGGAGAATTTGATTGGGGGGTAAAATTGCAGAAACTTTATGCATATGAGATATCAATTCATCCTTCTTGGATTTCTCTCCAAATAAATTAAAAAAATTGAATAATCTATATGAGATATTTTAAGGTTTCTAGTATAATAGTAATAACATGAAATGTTGTATATGAAACATACAAATTGCAACAATGAGTATAATATATACATATTTTAATATGAAATATGAACCATTAAGTCAAGTATATAAATTTACACAACATAAATTAAGCATGCAATCTAGGAAAAAATATATAATAGTCATGTTTTACCTTGATGATGAAAATCTCTAGTAATTGTTGGACCAAATAATCTCAATGCTTCACGATCAAGTATGTCTCTCCATGTTCTCCTAGCTTCATCATTTAACACTTACCCTTATTTCATTTAAAGTGATTTTAAATGGCATGTCATTACTCACCTCTCCTCTAACATATCCATTTGGATGTTTCGAAGGAGCTGCAGGATATGCACCAATAGATGTTATAGTTGGTTCATCTACGGGAGGAGATTGATTTTGCACTCCATCAACATTAGTGCCTTCTTCTAGAACAATGATATTATTCATGAGCAATATGGTAGAAAATATTATTATGTTCATATTTTATGTAATTACAAACCTAAAATTAATAACTAGAAAATAATGACCATTTACCTTGGCATATCATCAAGAACTATTTATGTCAAAGATAGTTGTGTTGCATGATGCTTGAATTGCATCTCTTATGAATGGATTTTCATTATCCCTAGTCAACCACTCTTTATATAATTGTAACCTATCCATTTCAAATCCATTATTTAACGTGGGCTCCACATTATAGAAAGGATCAGTTACTACTCGTATGTATACATCATCTATAAAATCTGAATATGAAGATGGTGTTGTATATAAACCAAATCATTTCGGAGGTATTTCATTAATATTTGTGCCTCTAAAAATTTTGTTTCTCATAACATCATTTACACTCTTTGTATGACTAGTACATGTTGCTTGTTTTTTTTGTTCGCATATTGAAGCAAAAGACCTAATTCAATATTGACACATTTCTCAAAATTCAGAGCTAGTTTTATACACTTCATTGTACTAGTCCGTGAATGAAGTGCAAGTGCAATTTATATATCATGAAAATATCATTCATCTAACTATATGAAATAGAGTAATAGGTATTGTAAAATAAATAGTAAGCAAATGAATCAAAATAATTACTAGAACCATACGAAAAATTAGTAACACTAAATCAAATCCAAAAATTGGACAATATTTTCAACATAAATATTATTTTGGAAAATTAAAAATCGTTAACACATCCTTCAATATCTAACTTACCCTAATAAAAAAGAAATTTATAATAAACACTTCAATTCTATAAGAAAAAAATCATCTTCAGATAGTAAAAAGAAAAACATTGTGAATAAATATAATGATAATACATATAACATTATTATCATGTTATATTGTCTTGGTAAGTTTGAAATTAGTTCATTTATACATTTATAGAAAAAAATTCCTTGGATGGTTCCTAAATGAAAAATAGACATAAAAATCATGAAATGTTTTTATTATATTTTTATATTTCAATTAATAAACATTTCACCATAATTAAATATGAGGTTTTTTTCCTAATTTATGTACTTTTAAAATATTAATTATGTAATACAAAAAATTGGATCTTATATGCTAAATAAATATCCTAAAAATGCAAATGTATAATATTTTGAACCCACTAGATTATATTTAGAAGACAAGTTAAAAAAAAAAAAAAAAATTTGCAAGTTTAGTATGTTAGAAGAGCTCTCAATGAGTTTCATAAACCTATCATTGTAGTAGATTTAAATTAAAAAAAAAAAAAAAAAAACAACCTTAATTCAAAACTAATGCACAATTTTTCAAGTAGAATTATTCATAAAATTTCTCATTAATCATCAAAATAAGTTGAATATACATTGTAAGGTCCAATTATGTCTTCTTGTCCATTAACCTCATCATCTTAGCTATCATCAGATGATGTTTGCTCCATGATAGGTTGGTCTTCATGTAAATGTTGAAAGTCTCTTATTGATATAGGATTATACCCAATAACAAATGACTTTGATCATTATGTAGGATGACGACATAAAAATATCTGCTCACATTGGTGAGGGAAAACATATGGTTCATCTTTTTGCTCAAACCTACTATGGTTGGTGATACAAAATCCATTTTCATGCATATATGTTGTTGGATGATTTCCAACCATAATATTTCTAAACAACATAGAATTATATAGTACCATCTTGAAAGATCTAAAGTTAAGCTCTAAGATATCTTCAACTCATCCATAGTATCGCAATGTGCATGCTTTTAAGTTTCCATTACGAAATGTGATTGGAAATCTATTGTAAAATATGCAGCAATGCCACAGTCAAATGTTTGTTGATTTTCATCTACCTTTCAAACACGATAATGATGACCCTTGTACCACATCCCCTTGTAATGTGTCGCCTTATTCTCTTCTTTCCCCTTTAAAATTTCCAATGCATATGTAGTAACCCTTTCATCATTATCTCTACATTCCCTTGCTACTCTATTCCTAAAATATTTTAAACTAATAGCTCGAGACCAATCCTTTTCAAAACAATTCATTATTGTTGAGTATGAAGATGAATTATGACCACCTCGAGATACATATGAGTATCAAGGTCTTTGTTCGGCATCACGATGCCTTTGATAGTCTTCTCTCCATACATTTGTGTGGTCATTATTTCTTGTAGCATATAGTAATAAAGCCTCCATTTTAGTGGCACCTACAATTACAAACTGATGAATCTGGAAGATGAGCAAGTAAAGATGATAAGGAAAAGTATATTGAAGCTGAAAGAGAGCGCAATTCTAGCAGATAAGATTGGTCGATCGCCACACAACAACATCTTGAAGTTTGTTAATGATATGTTGCACCAAAAACATATAGTGGCAGTCAGGCATCATCCACTTTCACTTTTAAACGCAACAACAAACGAAATCCAATTTCACTTGTAAACCCAACAACAAACGAAATAAAAACTTTACATTACCATCATGATTTGAACAACAAATGAAATAGAAACTTTACATTATCACCATTATTTGTTGTTTTGGACATATTAAAGTGGTACTAAGATTTATGTTATAAAAGTGATGTTTGTAAAAAAAATGATTTTGGTGTTAAATGAATATGTGGCATTACATGGTGTATGGTGCAACCACCAAAACCAATCTAAGATGGATTTAAATTTTATGGTGCAAA
>LPNX010222494.1:170947-230230 GCA_001517045.1 Pseudotsuga menziesii | reverse complement strand
TTAGAAAAAAATCCATTTATTCACACTGAATAAACATTGACTGTCCTTTCAGGTCATACATAAAGATCTTTACGCCAAAAAAAGTCTTGCATAAGTTGCCACGTGAATTACAAAAAGTCACCAAGTGGTGATACATATCTTTCATATAAGTTCTAAGATGAGTTTTGTAGAGTTGTCATAACCTTACATATTGATTTACCAAAAGATTATTTTCATAATCTTTTATCTCCATTATCCCTGGAGGGAGCAATAAAGCCTCTTTGGACAGCTTATTTGCTTCAACATTCAGTTCTCTGTAGATATGTTGGAAAGAGATTGACTCGAAACTTTCCTTTTGGCTACTTATTTCTTTCAACAAATGTTGAAGATGTGGAGCATTTATTTGCAGCTAACCATTTTCCCAATCAATAGTCAGTTTTGAGTCTCCAAATATCTGAAGGTTTCAAACATTCTTTTCCAAAGTTATTTGAAGCATTGACCATAAGGCTCATAATTCTGCCTTTTTATTTGTGCCATGTCCTTGTGCAAAAAGAATCTCTGACTTTGTTGAATCATCCAGAAAAAGGATACCTCCAACTCCTCCCAAGGGAGGATCCCCTTGACTTGCTCCATCAAAGAAGGCCCATGGAGTGGTTTTTTCTATGTTCGGCAGTTTTAGCGCTCTTCTTGGTTTTTGTTTTGGGGTTGTTTTAAGTTCCATCACCTTTTGCAAAAGCATGTTAACTGTTAATTTTGGGGACGTCAAAATGTTTTTGAAGATCGCTCTATTCCTTGTTTCCCATATTGTGAATACGAAAAGGGCTAGCAACGCTTCATGTTGACATACCCTTTCATTGCTCCACCATTTTTTCGCTATGTGCTCCAGCGATTCTTCATCTTCTGTGCTTATGGATGGATCCAGTTTGTGAAAATCTTGTTTCCACACTGTTCCTACATAAGTGCAATGAAAAGAAGGTGATAATTTGTTTCATTCACAACTTTGCATAGATTGCAATAACCAGGCCCTTCAAATCCACGTTTGAGAAGCATTTCCCAGGTTAACGGTTTGTTGTTTAATACCAACCAGAGTGTTATGGTTTCTTTAAGCGATGTATTCATTTTCCAAATCCTTTACCACCACCAGCATTTTGTTGCCTGATCCAATTGGAAAGATGCTTCATAACCCATTTTTGTAGAGAATTTTCCATCTCTGGTATTCCAAGTCCCATTTAACTTGTCATTTTCTTCATCTAAGTGAATAAAATTCAATCTGAGCTTATTGATGTATGAGTTCCAAACTGGTGCATAATTTTCAGTTAGTTCCAGCTCTTGTGCTGACTTCCAGACCATGCCTCTTTGATTTCAATCTGTGTGAGAGCTTGCATCCGCTAGTGAAGAATTTCCTTTCTCCTTTAGTTGAGAAATGAGAGTGGTTGGCAACCTAAAGTTATCTCCCAAGCCTACCCATGGGTCCTGACCTATTTTAATTCTTCTTCCATTTCCTATCTACCAGGAAACCCAATTTCCCACTAGTGGGAAGGCTTCTACAAAGGCCTTCCAATACAATGACCCTCCTTTATGTGTTTTTGTTGGTTGGTGAAACCATTCCTCTATGGAAGCATTGGGACAGTATTTTTCTCTCATAATTCTTCCCCATAACGTATCAGGGTTTTGAACCAATCTCCAGAGTAATTTTACTGCCAATGCTTTGTAGAATAGGTTTGGGTTCTTGATCCCCCATCCACCTTTGGATTTTGGAAGAACTCTTTTTGTCCACTTGACTAAAGGAATTCCTTCTGTTTTTGAGCTCGTTGTCCATAGAAAGGAGAAACATTTTTTCCTGATCTTTGCTAGTAACCCCTTTGGAATATATGAAATAGATGCCCAATATATTGGGATGCATGTGTTGTTATATATATATATATATGAATTTTTCTCTTTAGACCAAATATCCAAAATGGTCTCTTAGCTTGATTTAAAAGGGTTTGTAGTATGTTAAACTCTGATTTTTAATCCATTAAAGTAACCATTGTTTATAAAAAAAATAAATGGTCGTGTTATATGGGAATGCCATTTAATTTGTTTAAATAATTTAGATAGGAAATGAAGAGCATTGGGTCTAATTTTGAAATAATTTTGACTTGTATAGATAGAGAAATGAGATTCATTTGTTGTGGAATAATATGTGTTCACTAAACTTGGAATACTTTAAGTATAAGAATATATCTGCACATAATTTATCCAATCAATAAGAGTGTTATTTTACCATATTTTACTGTGCATGTATTAAAAATCGAAATAGTTAAATTTCAATTAGTTTGGATTCCTTCCCTTCTTCAAATAACAAATCTTTCTGAATCTTCCGGAGACATAATGAATTTGTCTCCTTCCTTCATCCAATTGGAAAAAGTTGTACAGTGTCAGCTCTCAACTCTTCTTTCTTGAGTCATGCATCCTCCTTTGTGAAGTGAGAAAATCCAATCCAACATCCAAACTAGATATAATCCAAGAAAAGGGAACCAAATGTTGTAATTCCCTTCATTGCAAGAATGAAGGTAGAGGAAGTGGAGGCACTTCATTGGATCTTGTGAATGACCCAAATCCAAGCTATGCACATGATCATGTGGTGTTATTGGAAAGTAAGAGGATTTTTCTATGTTCATTTGGATTCAAACATCAATGATGTTTGTTTTGATAGGAAGGTAGGGAAGTCCATCAATGAAAGGGTTTTAACTTTGCATTTTTATGTAGTAATTTAATTTATTAAGCTTATAGAAAACATGAGATCTCTATGGATATGTGTGTATTTACATGATATAAAATTGGTAGATTGTCAGAATGTGGTGTGAAGCATCTACAATTATCATCTTGTCTAAGAACTTCACAGACTATTGGACTATCAGTAATTTACAATATTTGTTACTTTGATATCTTAACTAGGTTTTCTTTTTTGCATTATTCCTTCCCCATTACTATTTCATTGGGTCTTCCACTATCAAACACTACAAATTGATCAGTCACCCCTGTAATCCTGATGGGATCATTACTAACATTATACTATTATTTTATTTATCACCCTATTTGCTTATACTAAGATGTGTTATGGCTTGTGTTTATTACAACTTGGTAATATGATATAAAGGGGGTGTTAAAATGGGTTAATACAAATGGATACCTACAATATATGGTGAACCTAGGGGTTTTCTTAATTGGAAAGGTATATTGGGAGGGAGGCTCAAAATACAAGTTTATGATTAATTTCCCAATATTTAGTGAAATTAGGGATATTCTTTAATAAGCTACGAATGGTCGTGCTATGTAACAAGCTCACTAAGTGAACCCCCCGTGGTCATCCCAAGCTTAAATAAATATATAGGATCTGCAACTAGAAGTAAGATGTAGTTGGTATTCCACATCAAGTATTAGTATTCCACACCACTTACAACTGATTACATGATTCCACTAAATCCATATCTCCACAAACATAAAACCAGGTTATTTGCTCATTACTTCAGGAGCAAAAATCCATATTTTACAACTGGTCATAAACATTTTGTCACCTTCCACAAGAATAATCATAGCTACTGAGAATCGTCCGCAACATGGCATGGTAACATCACTACCACCTCCCACAACTTGTTATTGTGATCATGCAACTCTATAAAGAGTCACAACCTATCCCTTCTACAACCAAGTCATGCCACCACATCTCCATCAAATCTAGAATGTAGTATTATGCAACATGCCACATCAGAATGGAGCCACATAAAGAAAACTTCCTGAAACATTTCTCAACCTGCCACCCCATCGTCAAAATCATCCCACAAGTAATAACACATGTTAAAATCAAAGATCAAATCGGTGTTCCGCAACAATACATCACAAAGAATGAATCTTTTGTAGGTTTGCAGGTTGAATCTCTCCAATACAAACATATCCACCCACTAAGAAAGCCCATAATTTACCACACCATTCACAACTAATCATGATATTTACACAACTATCCAAGTATGCTATGGCCAAATGATATCTAGGAAAACATAGAGTTCACGTGCTGGCCCCAATGTCCTGATTTTTGAAATTGTTGCAAGCTTTACTGAGGTTAGTGGCTTCATCCAATGACCAATCCAAATCGATCCCATCAACTAGTTGATTGATTCCTACCATGTGGTATGTCATCTTGTTGGTCGATCGTCGAATATGAAAAGGATTGAGGGATCAACGAGTGGTATTTTGAATAATTCTGGCTAGTTTCTCAATTTTATCCTCTAGTCTCAAATTATTGGAGAACTTTCTAATAGGAGCACCTTGCACCATTTTTTGAGCTAATGAATGACAAATTGAGTCTCCTTAAGGTTTTTGAATCCTTGTTGGGAAGTATTGAGGATGCCTTGAATAAGGGATTTTAATTCCACGACATTGGTAGTGTCTCATCCTTGAGACTGGAATAAACCCAAATAATCCTTCCAACATCGTATCGAAAGACTCCACCTGCTCCAACTAGGCCTAGGTTACCTTTGAAGGCTCAACCAAAATTGAGCTTCAAGAAACTTGTTCGAGGGGGAGACCAACTACTTGGAATAGAGATTGAGGGTGCTTTTGAAATTAGTTGGAGAGATAATCTCAAAATATGTGATAGTTAGATGGGAAAGATGGTCCACTTTGAGTTCCAACATTGTTCATGATCTTCTTGCCAAGATGAGATGTTGATCATTTATAGGATGTCTTTCCTTATTTGATTCCATATCTAGGGATAATTTTAAGGATCCATAATTTTCTTGAAGTGTACAAACCTTGGCGATTCTTACTAATTATCAAATTTTCAACCATAAAATATTTGTAAGACAAATTTTATGGCTCTAGATTCATGGATGGAGGGGGTTCCAAGGATCATAGTGTCATCAACAAACTATAGACAAGAAGTAGTATGCTCCTCCCATTTAACCTTATGTCCCTTTCGGGATCCTTCAAGGATGGATGGACTATTTTATAGAGCAACCAATCCATTCATCCATAAGAATAAATAAGAAATGGGAGAGAGGATAGCATGTCGAATACCCCTTGGGGACACAAAGGTAGAGGTGGGACATCCATTGAGAAGAATTGAAAAGAATGCGGATGAAGTGAATTCCAGAATCCATCAATTCTAATTCACCAAGAATCCAAAAGTGAGAAGGAATTGTTCCATATACTACCAACCTATCCTATCAAATTCCTTTGACATATCTGATTTAAGAAGCATCCCTGACTTCTTTTGGCTCTTGAAAGAGTGAACAACTTCATGGGAAAAGATGATTCCATCTGAGATCTGAAAAACTTTCACAAAATTGGTTTTATTTGGATATATAAGAGCGAGTAACAAGGGTTTCAGTCAGTTATCGATAGCTTTGGTGATGATTTCATAGATGACATTGCGCAGTGATATGGGGCAAAATTTACTTGGTGTTGGCCATAGGAAAAGTTAGACAGAATTTTGTTGGAAAGATGAATATCCCAGTCGCAAGATGAGAAAAAGTCATGAAGGAAGAGGTGTTGATGTATTTGTAACTTCGAAATGTATTCATCTATGTATCTTATGTATTGTAACCCGATGTTTATTCCAGGATGTATCTATAATATAATTGATTCATATTGTCATGCCCCGATGTTCCGATCAGGAGGATCAATAATATAAACAAGTCATGTCAAGTCATAGTGAGTAACCCTCCGATTGTCTAAGGTTTAAAGTCCCCACAGTTCCGGGGCACTAGGGTTATTAGACTCTCGTAGTAGAGGTCAGCCCTGGTAGGGTTTTAGTCATGTCGATATTAGTATAAATAGAGAACTGGAGTCTCTATTTATCACACAACTCACACACACTCAAGTGTAGCGCATAGTTGAGGAAGGAGAAGACATTGGGGCTAGTCAAGAAGAAGATTACTGTTGTTGGGATATCTCTTACTGTTTTGGGGATTTTACTATTTTGGTGCTGATTCTATCTCTAAGGAAGTTGCGGGGCTTTATACTTTATGGTTTCCCTGAGGAAAAACACTGTTTTCATTGTCTCTTGTGTTTGATTACTGTACTTGTTATTCTCTCAGTTAAAGATCCTAATAATGCTAGCTTAATGTTGAAAAACTAACATGGTATCAGAGCTAACCTGAGAAGAAGACACTATGTAGCTTTGGGAACCAGGGATTCCTAGTTTGTGGATCTTCCTCCATAGATTTTCAGCAAAATTAAGATGGAATAAATCTCCTCCTTAGGGCTCATCTTTCTGTCGAAGCAAAATCCAATTCTGAGGTTTTTCAGTTTTGGACCTGTCACTACTGTCGGAAATTAGGGATTTTCATAGAAGAGGATTTTTTTAGGGATCCTAGGCCTGGATTGATCTCCTCCCCAAAATCAAAGTTAGGAACAAATTTCAAGGCATTTGGGTGGACATATCTCCAGAAAAACAAAACCCTAATTTGCTCCTGAACCAGCTCTGCAGGATTTCAGCTCAAGTTTTAGATCTGACATCTTGAACCTGGTAAGATCTAAAATCTTTTGTATTTCCATTTGAGGTTCTCAGTTAATATGTCTCATCATACCAAGCTTGATAAAAAGATTGAGGGAGCTGATAACTTCCGATCCTGGAAGTATAGGATCTCCCTGGTCCTGGAAGAAAATGAATTAGACTCCTACATTCATGAGGAGGTTCCAATTCCAGAGGGAGATGAGGCAAAGGCCTTACATAAGAAGAGAATGGTTATGGCAAAGAGAATCATTGCTGATTCTATCAAGGCTCACCTTATCCCACAAGTGTCCTCTCTTAAGACACCTAAAGCTATGTTTGATGCCCTAACCAAGTTGTTTGAAGGAAAGAACATAAACTGAAAGATGACTCTGAGAAATAAACTGAATAATGTGAAGATTTAGAATGTAGAAACTATCCAGTATTACTTCACAAGGGTTTCTCAGATCAAGGAACAATTAGAAGTTGTTGATGAAGAAGTGGAAAATGCGGAGATTGTGATGACTACCTTGAATGGCCTTCCTAGGTCATGGGATTCTTTCATCCAAGGAATCTATGCTAGAAAGAATCTAGTCAAGTTCAGCAGACTATGGGAAGAGTGATCTCAAGAAGAAGCTCGGATAGCAGCTCGAGAAGAAAATATGGGAAGTGAAGATCAAGCTCTCACAGTTAAATCCAAGAGAGGCAAAAGAAGACATCATCACTTCAAAGGTAAGAATCCTCATCATAGAGATAACAATAGAAAGGATCTATCTAGAATAAGATGTTATACATGTGATGAGATAGGGAACTTTGCAAAAGACTGTCCTAAGAGCAAGAACCACTCTCATAAGAAGAAGGGGAAAAAAAGAAGACATCATGCTCATGCTGCAGAGGATGATGAACCATCCAAGAAGAGATCCAGATATGAAAGTGAAGATTCTTCAAGTGAGGATGAATATGTTCTAATCTCCGCTCTCACAGGTAACATTACTCATGGTCGTGATTATTGGCTTATAGAAAGTGGGGATTCCAAACATATGACTGGATTCAAGGAATCCTTTGTAAGACTGTCAGAACATGAATCACCTCACAAGGTGAAGCTAGGAGATGACTACCAATATCCAATAAAAGGTAGTGGGGAATATTCATATAAAATAGACTCTGGTAAGTCTCTAGAAATGAAAGAAGTATTGTTTGTGCCAAGACTCAAGAAGAACCTTCTCTCCATATCAGCATTGGATGCAAAAGGAATGCGGGTTGCATTCATAGATGGTCAAGTCATTATGTGGCCTAAAGGAAAGACTATCGATGATGCGGTAGTAATTGGAGAACAAGAAGGAGGATTGTACAAATTGAATGGCCATCCAGAACAAGCCTTGGTCCATGACACAATAGAGCCAAATGAGCTTTGGCATAGAAGACTTGCACATGTGCATTACAGAGCACTACCTATTGCAAGCAAAGTTGTTGAAGGTCTTACAGAATTCCAAGCAAAACATGATGGTGTCTGCAAAGGATTTGTGAAAGGAAAGAATACAAAGAAGACATTTCCCAGCAGTGAAAGAAACGCCAAATACATACTAGAAATCATCCACTCCAATGTATGCGGTCCTATGTCATCAAACTCACTAAGCGGATATGCATACTATGTTTCTTTTATTGTTGATTTTTCTAGAAAGACATGGGTTTACTTCATGAAGAACAAAGATGAAGTATTCAGTAAGTTCAAGGAATTCAAAGCCTTGATCAAGAACCATACTGAAAAGAAGATTAAGACTTTTCAATCAGATAATGGCGGAGAATTCACTTCGAATGAATTCAAAGAGCTATGCAATGAATCAGGGATTAAGAGGGAGTTGTCCACTCCTTATAATCCACAACAGAATGGGATTGCATAATGGAAGAATAGAACTATCATGGAAGCTGCAAGAGCCATTCTTCATGTTCAAGATCTTCCTATGCATCTTTGGGCGGAAGCTTCCAGAACATCGATGTATGTATAGAACCATACTCCACATGGAGTACTTGAGAACAAGACTCCTGAAGAAGTCTTCTCCGACAAGAAACCAGAAGTCAGCCATCTCAGAATATTCAGCTGCCCTGTATACATACACATTCCAAAAGAGAAGAGAACAAAATTATATCCTTCAGGAAATAAGGGTGTATTTGTGGGATACTCTGAAATCTTGAAGGCTTACAGAATATATTTCCCAGGATACAAGAAGATTGACATCAGCAGGGATGTGACATTTGATGAAGACACGGCTTACAACAAATCCAGAAAGAGACCTGCAGAAGAAGCACCCAGAATTCATGATACAACCATGAATGAAGAAGCTCAAGAAGAAGATCAAGAATTTGAAGAACCACAAAGACCTGTAGATCCACCTCTGGAGAAGAATCCCCATAAGAGGAAACCTACTTGGGTACGAGAAATTATCCAAGGTGCGGAAAGATATGGGGCTCCAGAAGAGAATCACAGAAAAACAAAGAGGACCAGATCCTGCTCCGGGTATGTAGCCTTACTATGTGATTTCATTAATAAAGAACCTTCCATTTATGAAGAAACGACAGAACGGAAATAATGGAAGGATGTTATGGTCGAAGAGTACCAATTGATCATGAAGAATGATGTCTGGGATGTTGTCCCAAGACCATATGGGAAGTTAGTTGTAACTTATAAATGGATCTACAAGATCAAGCATGCTGCGGATGGTAGCATTGAAAAATATAAAGCAAGATTTGTAGCTCGAGGTTTCTCTCAGAAAGAAGGAATAGACTATGAAGAAACCTTTGCACCTATAGCCAGATACACTTCCATTAGATCAGTACTTGCTCTGGCTACAGTGATGAAATGGAAGATACACCAGATGGATGTCAAGACTGCTTTCTTGAATGGTGTAGTGGAAGAGGAAGTGTATGTAGAACAACCACTCGGTTTTGAAACACATGACAGGTAGTCTCATGTGTGTAGATTGAAGAAAGCCCTGTATGGTTTGAAACAGGCACCCAGGACCTGGCATGACAGAATTGACAGCTTTCTATCCAGTTTGGGTTTTACCAAGAGTAAAGCAGATTCCAACCTTTACTACAAGGTTGAATATGGCAACCCAGTGATGCTTCTACAATATGTAGATGATTTGTTTGTGACAGGTATGGATGGGTTGATTGCTGATACAAAAATAAAGCTTGTTGTTGAGTTTTAGATGAAGGACTTGGGTATGATGCATTACTTTCTAGGTAAGGAGGTGTGGCAGAGTATAGGTGGAATCTTCCTTGGACAAGGGAAGTATGCAATAGAGATCCTGAAGAGGTTTGGGATGATGGACTGCAAGGCTATAGCCACACCGATGGCATCAAACCTGAAGCTACTGAGTGATACTTCATTAGAGTCGGTTGATGCTGCGATGTATCGTCAGATGATTGGGTCATTGATGTACCCGATGAACACAAGACCAGATATTTGCTTTGCTGTGAACACCCTGAGCCAGTTTCTAACAGATCTGAGACATGTTCACTCGACCGCTGCAAAGCATATTCTGAGGTACCTGAAGGGTACAATGGACTATGGGCTCAAGTACGATGCAAATCAAAAGATTAACTTAGAGGGTTATGTTGATTCAGATTGGGCAGGTAGTGCCATCAATAGGAAGAGCACTTCAGGGTGTTGCTTCAGTATGGGGTCAGGAGTGATCTCTTGGTTTAGCAAGAAGCAATCTTGTGTGGCACTGAGTACAGCTGAAGCAGAGTATGTCACAGCTTGTTCAGCTAGTTGTGAGGCAGTATGGCTATGGAAGCTACTGTCTGATTTATTTGATCTCCAATTGGATGCTACTTGTATACATTGTGACAACCAGAGTTGCGTAAAGTTGTCAGAGAATCCAGTGTTCCATGACAAGTTGAAGCATATCGAGATCAAGTACCACTATATTAGGGATATGGTGCAGAGAGAAGCAGTGAAGCTCATGTATGTTGCGATGGAGGAACAGATAGCTGATGTATTGACAAAGCCATTAGCTAGGGTGAAGTTTGAGTACTTCAGGGAGAAGCTTGGTGTTCTCCAGATCGAGATTTCCTCCAAGGGAAAGTGATGAGTCCCGTAGCCATTCTAACATGGTGAGAGGATTGGTTCCTTCCATGGTCAGATGTAAGGGCTGAGCCATTCTAACATGGTGAGAGGATTGGTTCCTTCCATGTCAGATATAAGTGCTGAGATGAGTAGCCATTTTGACGAGTAGGTCAGATATAAGGGCTAAGCCATTCTGTCATGGTGAGAGGATTGCTTCCTTCCATGTCAGATATGAGTGTTGGCCATTCTGTTGAGTAGGACAGATGTAAGCGCAATTGCCATTATTTGAATGGAGCTACTTGGTGAGGTACCAGGAACACTCAATCTAGGACTAAGTAGCCATTCTGATGTGATAGAGGGATGTGTTCCTACTGGATCAGATGTAAGGGTTGAACCATTATATCATGGCTAAAGGATTAAGTTCCTTCCATGTTAGATATGAGTGTTGGCCATTCCGACGAGCAGGTCAGATGTAAGGGCAACTACCACTCTCTAGGAGAGTGGAGGCACCTAGTCAGTTACCAGATAGCTCAGTCGAGGAGGAATGGGGGCCATTATATTATGACTATAGGATTGGTTCCTACAAGATCAGACATGAGTGAAAGCTCTTTCATCATTGTGAGCAGGATGTGGTTCCGGCCTGGGTGGAAGTATAGAGTTCTTCCATCATTGTGAGCAGGATGTGGTTCTGGCCTGGATGAAAGTGAGGAAATATTCCATCATTGTGAGCAAGATGTGGTTTCGGTCTGGATGAAAGAACAAGGTTCTTTCATCATTGTGAGCAGGATGTGGTTCCGGCCTGGATCGAATTGCAGAACTCTTCCATCATTGTGAGCAAGATGTGTTCCATCCTGGATGGATGTGAGTAATGTGCCCTTCTGACGAGTAGGTCAGATGTAAGTGCTGAAGCCCTTTCACAGATGATAGTAGTTGTGTCCTATCATGTTGGCGAATGTGAGTGCTGGGCCTTTTTGATGAGTAGGTCAAATATAAGTGCTGAAGAAGACCTACATGGAGGCTAGGCCTACAACCAGCATGAAAAAGGGCTGGCTCTGTAGAACTTCCTATGACGAAAAGAATCATGAGATAGCACCAGGGATGATCCAGATCGAGTGATGATCGAGATCCAGTGATGACAGCCAGTGATGATCTAGATTGAGTGATGATTCAGATCCAGTGATGATGATCCAGCAGTGATGATCTAGATCGAGTGATGATCAAGATCCAGTGATGACAGCCAGTGATGATCCAGATCGAGTGATGATCCAAATCGAGTGATGATCCATATCCAGTGATGATACCTCATGATTATCCAAATCGAGTGATGATACAGATCCAGTGATGATATCCCATGATGATCCAGATCGAGAGATGATCCAGATCCGATGACTTGAAGACGAAGATGACTTGAAGACTCAAGAAGACTTGAGATGCAGATGATGAGATGATCCAGTTGATACAGAGAAGAAGACCAGTGCTGAAAATTGTGTCGAAAGAATACCTTCCTAGTTAACAGGGAGTGTTGATGTATTTGTAACTTCAGAATGTATTCATCTATGTATCTTATGTATTGTAACCTAATGTTTATTCCGGGATGTATCTATAATATAATTGAGTCATATTGTCATGCCCTGATGTTTCGATCAGAAGGATCAATAATATAAACAATTCATGTCAAGTCATAGTGAGTAACCCTCCGATTGTCTAAGGGTTAAAGTCCCCGCAGTTCTGGGGCACTAGGGTTATTAGACTCTCCTAGTAGAGGTCGGCCCTGGTAGAGTTTTAGTCATGTCAAGATTATTATAAATAGAGAACTGGAGTCTCTATTTATCACACAACTCACACACACTCAAGTGTAGCGCATAGTTGAGGAAGGAGAAGACACTGGGGCTAGTCAAGAAGAAGATTATTGTTGTTGGGAGATCTCTTACTGTTTTGGGGATTTTACTGTTTTGTTGTTGATTTTATCTCTGAGGAAGTTGCGGGGTTTTCTCCTTTATGGTTTCCCTGAGGAAAAACACTGTGTTCATTGTCTCTTGTGTTTGATTGTTGTACTTGTTATTCTCTCAGTTAAAGATCCTAATAATGCTATCTTAATGTTGAAAAACTAACAAGAGGCTGCAACAAAGGAGGAGAAAAGCAAGTCGAAAAGAACCGAAAAGAGGATTTCGACTTATTTTTGGTAAAGAGTTAGTTTGAGTGAAATATTTCTTTTAGGAATAAAGAATGATTCTAATTTGGGATAGTGGCGCCTATTTTTAGATATAACAAGATGTGTTAAATTAGAAAAACAACCTATTGAATGATAATTGAGAGTCATTTGATGGTTAAATCAGGATATGTAAAAGAATAAAAGCATCGATTCAAGTTGTGTTTGGATCGATCAATCGTATAGGCCATTCAAAGACGAAGAACATGAGAGTTGGAGAAGATATATAGAAAAGAGGAGAGAGACCAAAACCAGAGAGCATGAGACAAGAGAATACTATATGAATTGTAAAGAAGATGTAAAGAAGAGTCCGTAGGCTATGTGCGTAGACCAAAAGTGATAAACCATTTCTCATGCTAGATGGAGAGAACCTTTGTGGTTTTTCACAGATGGATTTCCACGTTAAATATTGTCTCTATGTATCATTAATAAATGTGTTTATGTCACATGCATATATGTGTTTATGTGTTTATGTCGCATTCATATCTTCTCTCTGCTCTCAGACGCTATCATCTTTATAGGGAGGTTTGTTGGGTTTTCCCTTATTGGGTTTCCCAGGATAAATTATTGTGTTCTTTGTTTATGTGCTTTGTCTTTCTTCTAGAGATCCTATTGTTTATTTGCAATTAAGTTATATTTCTATAATCTTGTAAAAACGAACATGGTATCATAGCAATTCTAAAAGAGGCCATTGTCGAAAGCTAGGGTTTGACCTTTCAAGGCCTTTTCCCATCTCTTCAATAGAAAAAGAGTTGTGGAAACTTCGCTCTAGGGGAGGAGCATCGTTTGGTGAAGGAAAATCCAAATTCCAAGAAGTTTCAATTTTGACCTACTTTCGTTGTTGCAGAAACTAGGGTTTCAAGTTTTGTGTTGATCAAGCCATTGTATTGGCTCGAAATCACCTTTTATCAACTCTCCTTGACAGGGTTCATATATCTATGAGGTTAGTTTCTTTAAATTCAAAATTTCATTGTTTACCTAACTCTTTCTAGGGTTTCTAGTTCATATATGTAGACAAGATGACGGGAATGAAGGTTGAAGATCGTCTTGATGGGGCTACAAACTTCATGTCCTGGAAACCTATAATTATTCTAATCCTAAAATAAAGTTATCTCTAGAAATTTTTCAATAAGAAGGTTCCAAAACCAAAAGCAAAAGAAGACAAGTCCCAGTGAAGGAAGAGTGATGCCAAAGCAAGAAGGATTCTGGTGGAATCAACCAAAGATCACTTGGTTCTGTAAGTCTTGGAAAAGAAGACAACTAGGAAGATGTTCAAGACTTTGAAGAAGCTATTTGAACACAGTAGCATCAATTTGACTATCACATTGAGGAACTAATTGTCAAATACGAACATGATCAAGTCCAAATCAATTTCCTCATATTTCATGAGGATCACCAAACTTCGGGACAATCTAAGGTCCAATGGACATAAAATTGAAGATAAGGAGCTTTTCATGACCACTCTAAATGATATTCCATAATTTTTGGAGTCCTTCATCCAAACCATAAGTGGTCGAACCAAGCTTCCCAAATTTGACAAGTTATGTGCAGATTGCACTCAGGAAGAGACCAGGATTGTAGCAAGACAAAGACTCCATGGTCCTCAAGTTGAGGAGAATCAAGCCTTAATTACTCATGCCAAGAAAGGAAAGGGAAAAGGAAGGATTTTTCACAAAAATAAGCATCAAGCGAGGAGACCAAATTCTTCTCTAGATCGAGGGGAATAGAAGAAGGATTTATCACAAATATAATGCCATAAGTGCAAGAAATATGGTCACTATGAAACCAAGTGCTTTAGTGCAAACAAGAGGAAGCATGAAGCTTCAACAGTTGATGTGGAAGAAGGTCATCATCACAAGAAACAAAGAAATGAAGATCGTACAGAATTCTTCTTCATATCAGCATTATCAGATATTGTTCCCACCACTAGTGATACATGGCTTATAGATAGTGGTGCTTCTAAACATATGATTGGTTACAAAGAGAACCTTTCAGAAATTGTTGATAAAGAATCCCATATTTGTGTTGTTCTTTGAGATGATTCCAACTATACGATGAAATGATTTGGATCTAGCTCTCCTCCATTAGAATCCAATGGCTTACTATATTTGAATGGTGTGTTTTATGTACCTAGTATGAAAAGAAACCTTGTCTCCATCTTCTCCTTAGAGGAAAAGGGATATAGAGTTACATTTGTGGATGGGAATGTGCTTGCATGGCACAATAATTCTATCATGAACACAACAAAATCAATTGATGTAAGGAAGGAGAGCTTGTATAGTTTGAGCACCTTACCAGCATAATCTTTAGTTCATGATTCCACCCACATTAATGAGCTATGGCATAGAATACTAGCTCACCTAAACCATTGATCTCTCTGAGCATTAAGGAACGTGGTGACAAGTCTACCAATGATTCATGTAGACCATGATGGTATATGTAAAGGATGTGCATTTAGTAAGAATACCAAGGGTTCCTTTCTGAAAAGTGAAAGATGATCCAAGGAAATATTGGATCTAGTCCACTCTTACTTGTGCAGACCCATGCTTGTTACTTCATTGGGTGGTTACAACTACTATGTAACATTTATTGATTACCACTCACGAAATACGTGGATATACTTTCTCAAGACTAATGAATACGAGGAATTACTCAACAAGTTCTAATAATTCAAAGCGCAAGTCGATAATTTGTTAGGAAGAAGGATTAATATCTTGAGATCAAACAATGGTAGAGAATATACCTCTATGGAATTCAATGATTTATGCAAGGAAGCAGGAATAAAGAGGGAGTTCGCAGTTCCATGCAACCTTCAACAAAATGGGGTTGCAGAAAGGAAGAACAAAACAATTGTGTAGGCATCCAAATCCATGATACATGACCAGATTCTACCAATGTTCTTATGGGGAAAAGCATCCATAACAGTTGTTTATGTACAAAACATATGCCCTCATAAAATATTAAATAACATGACTCTGAAAGAAGCCTTCACGGGAGCAAAGCCAGAAGTGAGACACCTTCGTATCTTTGGCTGACCAGACTACATTCATGTGCATAAGGATAAAAGGAAGAAGCTAGAACCTTCAGGAAATAAGGGAACATTCATGTGATACAATGAGTCTTCAAAGGCTTACAAAATATACATCCTAGGATCAAGGTATATCAAAGTCAACAGCGATGTGAAATTTGAAGAAGAGGTGACTATTGGAAAAGGATGAGGATATGATATGGATATCGATGATGATGATGAAGAGATGATATCATATCCCCCCATAATTTAAGAGGGAGTATGAATAAAAGAATGGATCAATCGATCACATTGATCCAGTTGAGCTAGTTGATGCTCCCATAGATATGGTAGTAAGCCGGAAAGGCCTAGATGGGGACAACAAACATTATATGATGCATAGGAGCATGGAGCCCCACACATAACCTATCAGGAAATAAAAATACCTCATAGGTTATCAAGTTATGTGGAATTTATGAGTCACATCGTTGAATCAAAGCCAACCACGTATGAAGAAGCATCTAGACACCAATTTTGGAAGGATTCCATGACGGAGGAATTCTATTCCATCATGAAGAATGATGTATGGGAGGTTGTACCGAGACCTAAGGAAAATTCAGTAGTGACCTCCAAATGGATTTTCAAGATTAAAAACAGAGTTCATGGTAGTGTGGAAAAACACAATTCTATATTTGTTGCCATAGGATTCTCTTAGAAAGAGGGAATTGACTAGGATGAAACGTTTTCTCATGTGGCTCGATCATACTTCCATCAGAACCATCATTGCTATTTCTTCACTATGGGATGGAAGTTGCATCAGATGGATGTAAAGAACACCTTCCTCAATGGTACTATCAAGGAATAATTTTACATTGAACAACCAGAATGGTTTATTGTCCATGAGAAAGATTCTCAAATATGTAAACTCAAAAAGGAATTATATGGACTCAAGAAAACACCTTGTGATTGGTATGGACAGATATATAGATACCTAATAAACTTGGGATTCACCAAGAGTGATGTAGATCCCAATATTTACTGCAATATTGTGGATGATAAGCCACTTATTCTGGTCTTGTATGTGGACGACTTATTTTTCACAGGAAATGAGAAACTAATTGGATGGTGTAAGAATAATCTTTCCTCTAAGTTTGAAATGAATTACCTCAAATTAATGCATTACTTATTGGGATTAGAAGTATGGCAGAGGAAGAAGTAAATTTTCCTCGGTCAAGGAAAATACACCATTGATATTTTGAAGAGATTCGAGATGTTGGATTGCAAGTCCATGGATACTTCGATGGATGCAAATTTCAAGAAGCTAAAGGAATATAATTCAAATTATAATATGATTTATACCACCATGTATCATCAATTGATTGGCTCTCTGATGTATCCGACGAACACCAGACTGGATATATGTTTTGTTGTGAATACTCTCAGGACGTTTATGAGTTATATGATGCAGATTCATTGGGTTACTACAAAATATGTTCTCAAATACTTACATGGAGCTGTGGGATATGACTTAAGATATTATTGAAGTTTTGATTTGAGATTGCAAGGATTTTCTGACTCAGATTGGGTCGGGTGTGTTGCAGATAGGAAGAGTACTTCCAAATGTTACTTCAGTTTGGGCTATGCAGTGATTGCATGGTGTAGCAAGAAGAAGATCTCAGTATCACTTAGAACCACCGAGGATGATTATATGGCTTCCAATACAACATCCTGAGAAGCAGTATGGCATCAAAAACTCCTTGTTGTATTGTTTGGTAAGATTCTTGGACCAGCTGTGATTCACTCTGACAACCAGATTTATATACATATGTCAATGAATCTTTTGTTTCATGACAAGATGAATAATATAAATATTCAATATCACTACATTCGTGATTTGGAGAAAAAAGGTACGCTCGAGTTACTGTATGTTCCGATAAATGACCAAACTACAGATGTTCTTACCAAGCCTCTTCTTAGGTCAAAGTTTGAACAATTTCACAGAAGTCTTGGAGTAGAAGAAAATGAATCCCTCATGGAGACAGAAATTTGAGACATGCATCTATGTTGATTTCACACTGGTGCCTCTACCCATTTTGAATCTCATCCTGGCATGGTATAAATCCCATTGGCATTGTGAGACAAGAAGGTAGTGAATGGTCGTGTGCATTGGTGACCACAATAAGTTCTGATTCTCAATCTGGTGTTTTGGAGTATTATTGGTAGCTATTGATATGAAATGGTAGTAGATGGTCATGTACACTGGTGACCTCTAATTTTCTTGGTTCTTAACCTGGTGTTTTGCAGAATTCCCACCAACCTTGGTTCTCAACTTGGTGTAGGAGAATTCCCACCAACCCTGGTTCTCAACTTGGTGTAGGAGAATTCCCACCAAACCTGGTTCTCAACTTGGTGTAGGAGAATTCCCACCAACACTTGAGATGAACTGGTAGTAGATGGATTTGTGAAGCATGTATTGGTTCTCGATTAGAGAGGGGCTTGACTTGTAGTAGATGAGATGTTGATTATTGTACTCTCTGATGGACTGTGAAGAGTTGCAGAACTCATGGATCTACAGATGGACTGAGTGGACGAGATGCATGATGACACCTCTTGACAAATGAAGATATTGTTGAAGACCTTCAGAATGTATAGATATGATCAAGACATATGAGATGTATAGAAGATACCCATATGTTTGTGATTTTGTTGATGACTATATTTTAAGAATACCTTCCTTATTGAGAGGGAGTGTTGAAAATTGTGTAACTTCAGAAGTTATTCTTATTTTACTTGTATTGTATTTCCTTATACCTCCTACTGGAGATTATACTGATGTAATTGCTCATGTAAACCCTAGATATAATGAATGTAAACCTTGGGGAAAGAATTCACAAGAAAATAATAAAAAATAAATTATTTTTGTATTTCCCCAAGGTAGGTCAGCCCCAGTAAGACTGTCAAGTTAGCCCCAATAAGACTGTTAAGTTAGCCCCAGTAAAAATTCACATGGAAATCAGTATAAATAAGAGGTGCCCCTCCTCATTCATTACTCACTCACATCAAGTTCGATCTGACATAAGAAGGTGGGATACTCTAACCAAAAGGAGTGTTTTCTTGGGTTGTATCTTAGAGAAACGTTTATCTCTATTTCTTCTTTGCTTTGCTCTCAGAAGTTATCATCTCTATACGAAGGTTTGTTGTATTTTTCCCGATTGGATTTCCCAAGATAAATTCTTTTGTTCTTTGTTTTTTTGCTTTGTATTTCTTCTATATATCATATTGTCTATTTTCAATTATGTTATACTTTTATAATCTTGTAGAAACTAACAGTTATTAGGGTAGGAAAAATTTATATCGCTAGCTTCAGATCACCTCTTCACTATCTCATCCTTGATAAGCTAAATCATGGATCTCTGTATGGACATCAACCCATATTAATGGAATGCCTCTGATTTCATCATGAGAAATCATTGTCTATTAGAGATTGATGTTGTATAGAGGGTTTAATCTGACCAATAGTATGCCAAAACTACATCTATCATTCAACTATCCTAACATAATCACTTATTTTCTAACTCAGTTGCATGACTTTCATTGTCTAGATGTCATCATAACTACTCATCGGGTTCTCAAAATTGACACCCATAAACTCTATCCGCAACTAGCCAAAACAAACCAACCACCTAAAGGATAGCACCACCACCAGGGTAATCACACCTAGTGGTCAAGCTTGATAATAACATTGAAGAATATTCATCCCAAGCTTAAATAAATCTATAGGATTTGAAACTAGAAGTAAGAAGCAGTTGGTCTTCCACGTCAAGTATTAGTATTCCACACCACTTGAAACCAATTAAAGTATTCCACTAAATCCATATCTCCATAAACATCAAATTGAGTTATATTCTCATTACTTCGGGTCCAAAAATACCAATTTCTACAACAGGTCATAAACATTTTGTCACCTTCCACAAGAACAATCATGGCTCCTAAGAATCATCCGCAACATGGCATGGTAAAATCACTACCACCTTCTGCAACTTGTTATTGTGATTACATAACTCTATAAATATTTTTAACCATATCCCTTCTGCAACCAAGTCATTTGGGCCACATCTCCATCCAATCTGAAATATAGTCTTTTGCAACATGCTAAGCCAAAATGGATTCACTTAAATAAAACTTCCTAGGAAATTTTGTAACCCGCCATCCCTTTGTCAAAATCATCTCGTAACTAAATAACACATGCAGCAATGAAAGGTGAAATGGGTATTCAACATTAAAACATCATAGATAATGAAGCTTTTGCAAGTTTGCAGGTTGACTCTCTCCAATACAAACTTATCCGCTCTTTGAGAAATCCTAGACCTTACATTTGGGATAACCATACCATCCACAAATACTCATGATATTTCCACAAAAACTTAAGCCTGCTATGACCAAATGATATCCAAGTGAGGGGGAGTTCATGTCACCATTCCTCTGCATTCACTTTCTAGAAGAATAATCGTAGTTCATGATAATTCTCTACAACATGGCATGGCCACATCACTGCCACATTGTGCAACTTGTTATGGTTATTCCCCAACTCTACAAATCTTTGTTACCATAACCATTCTATAAACAATTCATGCTACCATATATCCATCAAATCTAGAATGTAGTCTTTTGCAACATGCCACATCAGAATGGAGCCACATAAAGAAAACTTCATGAAAAATTTCTCAACCTGCCATCCCATCATGAAATTGTGCCATGACTATCAACACATGTTAAAATCAAATATCAAATAGGTGTTCTGCAACAATACATCATAGAGAATGAATCTTTTTGTAGGTTTCCATGCCTCTCTCCAATACAATCATATCCACCCACTAAGAGAGCCCATAATTTACCATACCATTCACAACTACTCATGAGATTTATGCAACTATCCAAGCATGATATGGCCAAATGATATATAGGAAAACAAAGAGTTCACGTCCTACCTTGAAGGTCTCGATTTCTGAAATTGTTGCAAGCTTGACTGAGGTTAGTAGCTTCAACCAGTGTCCAATCCGAATCGATCCCATCAATATTTTATTGATTCCTTCTAAGTGGTATGCCATATTGTTGGTTGATCATCGAATATGAAAAGGAGTGAGGGATGAACGATTGATATTTTGAATAATTCTTGCTAGTTTCTTGATTTTAGCCTCCAGTCTCCAACTATTAGAGATCTTGCTAATAGGAGCACCTTGCACCAGGTTTTGAGCAAATGAATGACAATTGAGTCTCCTTCCACATTAAGGTTTGTGAATCCTTGTTGGGAAGTATTGAGGATTCCTTGAATAATGGCTTGTAATTCCACAACAGTGTCAGTGTCTTATCATGAAGGTTAGAATAAACCCGAATAATCCTTCCAGCATCGTCTTGAAATACTCCGTGCTCCAACTGGCCCTGGGTTACCTTTGAAGGCTCAACCAAAATTAAGCTTTAAGAAACCTATTCGAGGGGGAGACCAACTACCTGGAATAGATATTGAGGATTCTTTTGAAATTGGTTGGAGAGATTATCTAGAAAGGTGTGATAGCTAGGTGGTTAAGATGGCCCACTCTGAGTTCCAACATTGTCAATCTTCTTCTTTCCAATATGAGATGTTGATCATTTATAAGATGTATTTTCTTATTTAATTCCATATCCAAGCAAAATTTTAATGATCCTTAATTTTCTTCAAGTGTAGAAACCTTGGAGGTTCTTACTAATTATCAAATTTTCAATCATAAAATGTTTGTACAACAAATTTTATGGATATAGCTTCACAAATAGAGGGGGTTCCAAGGAGCATAGTTTCATCAACAAACTAGAGACAAGAAGTAGTATGCTCTTCCCATGTAACCTTATTTCCCTTTAGGGATCCTTCAAGGATGGATGATTTTATAGAGAAACCAATCCCTTCATCCATAAGAATAAATAATAAATGGGAGAGAGGATAGTCTGTTGAATACCCCTTGGGAACACAAAGGTAGAGGTGGGAGATCCATTGAGAAGAATTGAAAAGATTACAGATGAAGTAAGTGCAAGAATCCATCAAGTCCAATTCCACAAGAATCCAAAAGTGAGAAGGACTTGTTCCATATGCTACCAACTTATCCTATCAAATTCCTTGGGCATATTCGATTTGAGAAGCATCCCTAACTTATTTTGGCTCTTGAAAGAGTGAACAATTTCGTGGTAAAATATGATCCCATCCCATATCTGAAAACCTTTCACAAAACTGGTTTTCTTTGGAGAGATAAGAGCGAGTAACAAGGGTTTCAGTTGGTTATTGATAACTTTGGTTATGATTTCATAGCTTACATTACGCAAGGATATGTGTTGAAATTTACTTGGTTTCCTAGCTTCTTCTTACTTGTATATTGAGGTAATGAATGTTGAACTTAGGGCTTGGAGCACGTCCAAACAATGTTGAGACTCTTCCACCACCACCTAGAAATCTTATTTGAGTACTAACCAACAAGAATGGAAAAAAATGTGGTGAGTCCATCAAGCCCTATAGAATTATCATTTTCCATTTCCATCACTCCTTGCTCCACTTCCTCAAAGGATATTGTGCACATTAAATTTTCATTTTGATCCTCTATTACGAGCTTAAGGATATTGCAGATGATATGATAAATGTCCTAATCCCTATTTCCTGGGGCTCCGAGAGTATGGATCTATAAAGGAGATCATTTCTCTTTCCATATATTCATGCCTTGTCAAGGAGTTTCCTTACGCATCCTGGAGTGAGGTGATTTTGTTGTGTTGGTGATGGTTAATCATGGATCGATGGAAAAATTTTGAGTTATGTTGCCTCCTCTTTTAGCTAAAAAACCCTTGATTTTTTCCACCATAAAATTTATTTGTATTTATATATGAATTCGATTTACGATTGCAAATCTTCTTTGCACATTGTATATTTGGATTGGCCTTCCTTGATTGTTGTTTGATGAAGGTGATCCATTTTCTACTTGAGCTCCTTTCTTTCTTGGAATATATTTCCAAAGACATCCTTATTCTAAATCATTAGCCTTTACTTAAGAGGTTTTAATCATTGTTGAAATTGATACATTTTTATTCCATTCAGAATCTCTTCTTCCTCCCACTACAATGTTATATTTTCCTAAAAATCAGCATGTTGCAACCATAATTGCTTAAACCTAAAGCAATAATTTTTGGGTTGGTCACCCAATTCAATGGAGAGGTAAATAGGCCAGGTGTCTAATACTTAACACAGTATGATTGTAGCTTCTATGATAAGATTCAGGATGATGATGTCCTCTAAAATAAAAAAATCAATCTAACCAAGTGGTTATTTATTAGGATACCCCTCTCCTATTATTCCAAGTGTGCATTTAGTTGACCATTTTTTATATTAATTAGGTTCAAATCCCAAATGGTGTCCTTAAATATATCACTTGCGAGTTCCAATCACTAGATGCCCCATCTCTTTTCAGAGAGGGAGGTAATTAAGCTGAAATCTCGTCCAATGATCCAATGTTTGGGTTCCAAAAGTGACTTTATAGCACTCAAATATATAATAAATATGATCTTATATTTTACAATTTCCATGCCATAAACATTAGTGATAACCCCTCTCTCTTCCATTCCCAAAAGTAGGAAGGAGTTCAAAATGGTTTTGGGGTAGCAAAAAAATACTCCATAGCTATGTCCTATGGATTCCACATGAGGGATATCCCTCTCATTGTCCCTCTAAAATCCAACCCTATGACTTGGGCATTCACCCATACATATATTACAATTCTCACTAACTTATCACTAGTGCATTTCATTTCTTATAACATGAGAACACTAGGTTCTAGGGCTAGATTTTATTTTGTAACATTCTCTACTTACTTCTACCATTAAGTCCCCTAATGTGCAATGAGAGAATATTCATGACTAACTAGATGGGAAGGGAGATAAGTACCTTATATCCACATCTTCATACAACCTTGAGTCAATCAATTTTTCACCCAACGCTTTCAATACCTACTACTTGGTTTTCCTCCCTCGCCATTTATCCTTCTTAGGAGGATTTTTTTGTTATTTTGGTGGGTCAAACTTGACTCCTAGAGCTGGACAACCTGAGTTTCCCCCTAATTTGGATGGGGTTGAATGGGTTCTAGTTTCCACAAGAAATTCTTGTAGCAGATCGCATTGTTTTGTTGGTAGATGATGCACAAGCATCAAATCCTCATAACAACATGACAACATGGTCACATGGAATGTGGAGGGTGCGAGTTGTCAAAGGACCAAGTTGGAAGTGCTTAACCAAAGATTTAAATTTCTTGTTATTTAGGAGTAGATTAAGATCATTTTGAATTCCATTTGGTAGGATAAATGTGAGTTAGTTTTACTGTTGAGATAATTTATTGAAATTATGCTAAACGTAGATCTTGAATCCTTCATTCAAGGAAGAGAGGGGTCGTCTTTGTTTTCTTTGTATGCATGAACCTTTCATTTTTTGTTAGCCAAGAAAGAGTTTTGAATAATTAAATGGAAAGAAGTATTCTTGTGTGAAAACCTAGATGTTCAAAGATATTATGTTTATTATCTCGAACCTTTGTGAGTGAAACACACATTCTTGTGCAATGAATGCAAACTGTTGGAGTTTCTGAACTTATATTCGGTATTAAAAATAATCAAAATGTTGTATTGTGTGAATTCAGCTACACAAATTTTGTGGGGTTTATTTCCCTTATGTAAGAGAATTGAACAGAATCGTAGAGTCTATTTCTTGGTTGAATCCTACATGAGTTTGATCTCTTATTAATGTGTATCATCTAACCTAGAATAAAGAGTAATAACTTGTTAATTTGGTAATGTTTTTTCTTGTTTGAAATGAATTCTCTACTATAGAATATCATTGTTTAGGTATTGGTGACTGTTTTTCTCCAAAAAGGAAGAGATTAATGCTCTATTTAACCATGAGTAGGTTGTACAAGTCTTGCTCAACATTTCTAGGAAAACACTGAGTGCATTTTGGAAGGTTGCGGGTAGAAAAACTGAAACATAGTACCCCTACATTTTCCTTTGTCCCTCACAACGGAATTTTCATATTATTGTAGTTCCTTTAAGTTATTATTTTATTTTAAATTTGTCCTATTTAGCTACAGCTGATTGAATTTGTGGGTGTCATACTAGTCATTGATAGAGAAGGGAATCACTGGTTACTAAGCCAAAGAATGGGACTAACGTCTTGAAATTGGTATTTAGTGTGTATCCTCCCAATGCTTGCACCAATAGGGTTTGGACTTCTTGATTTTTACATGCTTCCATAATACCTTTTAGATCAACTCAGATCTCTTATATTCATATCTTCCCCATCCTTAGATAAGGGGCCCTCCTCTCTGACCATGTATACCTCCTCCATAACAAGCTCGAAGGTTGGAGTTTGTTGTTATTCCAATTATCTCCTTTTTCTTCCATCCACTTGCAATTGATATAGGGCATGGTTTCCTTGATTTTGCAGATGCAATTCATCCTCCAAGTTCCTTTTTTTTTTTTTTAACCCTCATTGTTCAGTAGAATATCGAATCTATTTTTTGACTAGGACTTAGAGGCCGTGGAAGGTTGTGGTTGTTTTTTACCTCCTTGTACTCTCTTATTAGGTATAGTCACTAATACATTTGGGTGGATTTTTCCATGAAATATTTCCACGTTTTGAACATTCATGGATTAATACTTCATTTTTTTATCATGGCCAAAAATCCGTGGCAATTTCGACGTTTTTAATTTTAGATGAACTTTCGTCTCTATATCGACAATATATGGCTATCTTTAATTTAAAATTCTTATTTATTTAAATCTTATTTGAAAGGGGGTACAGTTGGGACCTCATCGCGGGAAATAAAATGAGCTTATTTTGACTTACATATTGCCATTTTAGGTACTTTCTATAGATTTGGCAGGATCACTTTGACTTGCCCAGCATACTACCTTTGGCGGAAGCCTTCAAATGCAAAAAGCAAATATTCAAATTATTGGATTTATGGCAGATCAGGGCAGGCTATATGAAAACAGGAGATCTAATTTTTTATGGACATAAATGGGAGCAGGAAATTAAGAAAAGGAGTCGCTTGGATAGGAATTCCACAAAATATTTAGCATAATCTCATATATAATGAATGCACCTACGGAAAACTAATACAATCAATCCTTTAAACTACTAGCAGAAATCAAACCCGCCAAACCAATGCCAACTTTCAACGAATCTTGGTTGTTTATGCGGGGGCTAGTACGGATGCATCCTTTTTTGGCCATAAATAGTTTTTTATTTCCATGTATTAGGAGGCCGACCTCATCACCAATTTATTTTTGTTATCATTAACCAAAATTTATTTAATTTTCCACATCATCATCATTTTAATTTTATTTTTTATGCCAATACTTAGCCTTCTCTTATGCCTGCAAACCCTTCTTCAACTTATGGTATGGGGGTCTTTGATATTTTAATAAGTATACCCGCACTATCCATCTTCAAGGTGCCAGTAGGTGATGTATTTAAATGCCCGCAAGGGCTATCTAGATGCCTGCAGCTAGGGTTTAAAGATACCCACAACTCCTCATTTGAGCCATCAAAGATGCCCACAACTCCCACAAATTCCTACAGCAAGTCCTTCCTTATGCCCGTAGCTCACACCAGGATTCCCATAGGTGGCCATAAGAGATGTTCGCAGGTGGTGCTGAGAAGATCCCCGCAATGGGAAATATAGTATGCCCGCAATGGTTTCTATCATGCCTACAATTGTCCTCATTTAGCATGTCTGCATGATCTTCTAGATATGCCCACAATATTTTCCTTTTCCTCTATTTTATCATGCCCACAACCATCTATGTCATCACATTTGCTTGTCTATTGTCATGTCACCATCTCCTTGTCATATCTACACCAACATCTTTGTCTTTCTCAAATCATATTCAAATGACCACATATTGGGTCATTTGACTCTCTAGATGTTCCATGCTTGTCAATGTCATTATGCATGTCCTAAGTCATCTATGTCCTTCATGTCTTGTTCTAATTACACCTTTCCATGTCATCACGCTTAGACACCTCTTCGAATCTTTGTTTGTTATTTATTGTTTTAATGAAATAATCAATTAAAACTTCTTCTAAACATTGCATCTCTCCAATAGTAAGATGTGTCTCTTCAAAACTCTGTCTTATTTCTTTTTATTACATTTCTATTTATTTTTCTAAATACATTCCTGTAGCTTCTTATTTAATAAACTCTGTTTATTATTTTTCACTAACTTTGCAGGTCCATCTTTTTCATATATGACCATCATAATGCAAACTGAAAGTATGGTTGGATAGCCACCTTAACAAGGATCAGATCCATGTCACCTTTTGAACTTTTTGATACACATGCATTATCTGGAAATCATTTGAAAATAGGCTTACAAACTGTTTAATTTAACACTTAGACAAAATTGTTTTTAACTTGTAAAAACAATTTTTCTTCTACTTTGGCAGATTGATTTCTCCCTCATGTGATCACCATAAGGAAACCTACAAGCATGGCTAGATATCCATTTCAACAATGAACAAGACCCTATCACAAGATAAATCTGTTGATAGACACACAACCTCTGGCAAGAATTTCAAAATATCTTCTCAACCTCTTTTGAACATCAAAACATATTTCTTCCCATTTTGGCAGACTCCTATTTCACACGTGTGAACACTCTATGGAGACCTGAAGTCATGAGCAGATGGACAACTTACCAAAGAATGGATCCATGACATTTGATAAATTTACTTGCACAAAGACAGCCCTCGGAGGGCATTTCCAACTGACCTCTCAAACTCTTGTTTTTAACACTTGGTCAATTTTCTTTTGTTCTCACTATGCAAAATATTATTTTTCCTATTTTTGGCAGATTGATATTTTGCATATGAGACCATCATAAGACAAACTGAAGGTATGGCTAGATAGTCAGTTCACCAAGGAACATTCCTATGCTACCTGATGAATTTTATCATCAAAATAACCCATCCTTGAGGGAATTTCAAAATGCCTTTTCAATTTCCTGAATCTAACACTTAAAACCAATTTTCTTGTGTTCTTAAAATGCAAAATACTATTTTTCTTACTTTTTTCAGATTTATATCTTTCTCATAAAACACTCCATAGGATAAATGAGACCATGGTTAGATGCACCCATCAACACACTATAGCCTAACATTTTCATATTATTTTTCTCATCATTCTATGAGATAGGGTGGGCATTTCCCTAAGGCCACTGAGGCAGTTTTGCTAGTACTGGAATAGTGCAAAACAGCCTGAAACTCTGTTTTGGCATCCCATTTTATTTGTCATCAAACATCTTCTTTGAGAACTGAGACCATGGTGATATATCCTCTTCAATATGATGTATGATGATAGCTTCATATAAGTTTTATCATACACCTATAAGGTACGGCGGTCATTTTCCTAAGGCCACATGAGCCAGTTTTTCCAACAATTGGACAATTTTCTTAGTCTGGTCCAATCTGCCTAAAAAAATGTTTTGGCAGGTTCATAAATTCTTCCTCAACTAATTCCAAGACAATCTAAAGACATGGTCAGGAAGGAAAAATATCAATCTGCAAGACCCCCATATAGTGCAGGAATTTTCTTTAACACACAATTTGTGGCGGGCATTTTCTTAAGGCTACCTGAGCCAGTTTTCTAACACTTAGTCACTTTTCAGGACTTTCTCCAAAATTTATTCTGAAACCTCATTTTGGAAGATTCATAACTTTTTCTTCGGACATTATTAAGGAGAAATAATACCATGGTTAGGTAGAAAAACCAACACACTACAAGACCCCCATGTGCTGTTGACATTTATTCTAACCCATATTTTAGGGCGGGCATCTTTCTGAGGCTACTTAGCCATTTTTGCTTGCTCTGGCACAAACCTTTGTTTTAGAAGGTCCATAACTTCTCCCTTAGGAACTTTCAAGACAAATTGAAGACATGTTCAGGTAGGAAAAATAACAATCTACAGGACCCCCATGTGGTGCAGGCATTTATATTCTCGAATAAATTATGGCGTGTATTCCCCTGAGGCAATTTTTACTAATTTCCCCATACTTAGTCATTTTTCTATTTTTCACCAAATTACCATATTTTTCCAAAATGATTGTCATTAATGTTGTCATCAATGAAAATCCTATTCATCAAAGTCTTCATTTTTTTCTTTATAGAAATTCGTATATAATATATTGTATTTAGAAATATACTTATATCTAATGTATTTGACAAGTTATTGTTTGGTATGGTGTAGGTAAGACAATTTCTTGTCACTACAAGGATTTTTCACTATGAATGAAAATGCAAGGAAGCTTGCTCAGTTTAGAGCAGAATTAGAGGTGAGGGGAGATGGAAAATGTTATTTCCCTTGCTCTGATTGCATGGGCTTGCAAAGAAGAATATTTTTAATAACAACAGCTGAAAGACATTGTAGGGAGAAGGGGCACGCCAAAGGGGGTTATGAATATCGTCCATTGGTAAGAGGTTATTCAATTTTTAATGTATTCTCTGTAATAGTCATCATGTCATGAATTTCAGTAAAATGTATTATTGTTTTATTATATGTTCTATACACACTAATTTTACTACGTTGTTTGTAAATATATAGACAATGCCCCCAAAATGTCCCCTTCCAGAGAATTATTTGCCAAGTACTAGCAGAAATACTCATTTAGAGGGTGACGAACATATAGATCAGAATATTTAAGTTGATCAAGTTCTTAATGATGATATGGATGGAGGTAACGTTATTGATACAATTCAGGAAGATGAGATACATAGATTGATCCAAGACACATTTGCTCCAATGGATGAGGACAACCAAGATCATAGTCATGATGTTGATCCTCTACTAGAGAAGGCACGTCAACCTCTTTATGAAAGCTCAAAAACAAATCTTCTATCTGCTATATTGTTGTTAATGAACTTGAAGGTTTTGAATGGTTTACCAAACACCTATCTCACATAGATACTAAGGTATGTAATTTGTTAATTGTTTATGTCTGCATGTTCACATGTACATAAAGGGTTGACTTTTTTCCTATATTGCTATTGTTATCTATTTTGTAAAGTATGGATGTGATATTGATGATTAATATTGGTACATTGACTTATTATTTTGAATTTTGTAAATTGTTAGGTGAATTTCTATTACCAACATCAATTATTTTACCACGCACATATCGAGAGATATATGTGATTATGAAAGAATTTGGAATGGAGTATCAAGCTATTGATGCATGTACTAATGATCATATCATATACTATGGACAATATGCATTATAAAATGAATGCCCACAATGTCAAACAAGTAGGTATCGAACTGATAAAGTGAAAAAAAGGTGCCTCACAAAGTTCTTTGTTATATTTCGATAATTCCACGTCTCTAGTGGTTGTTCAGGTGTCAAAGTATAGCACAGTTTATGGATTTCCATGCAAAGAGCAGAAGTTGAGATGATGTTCTTCGAATTCCTGCATATGGGTCTGCATTTAGGTACATCGAAGAAAAGTGGCCAATTTTCAAAGAAGAACCTAGTAATGTTAAACTTTCGTTGGCAGCTGATGGTGTCAATCCATTTGGAGAGCTTCGTTCTACCTACTCAGTGTGGCTTGTTTTTGTTATAAACAATAACCTTCCTCCTTGGATGTCGGTCAAGAGAGAGCACACAATGTTGGAGATGATTGTTCTAGGTATTTAATTAATTTGTATTTTTTTACTTGAAAGTATGATCACTAAATATTTCATTTCTTTGTTTTGTGCATGATAATTATGTCTTTTATATATAACGACATATAGCTAAATATAATTAATCATGTATGTTGGACCAATTAGGTAAGTACCAGGTTAAAGATATGAACGTATATATTGAGCCTCTTATCGATGATTTGTTGAAGTTATGGGTTGGCGTCACTATGTATGACATATTTAGACCAATATGGAAAAGACGATTTCAATTCCATGGAATAATTGGATGGACAATTCATGGTGCTCCCGGGTTAACACATTTTTGTGGTATATTGTTACTTTCTTTTGTTCTTTAATATTATATATATCTATTGAAAATATCATGCATTATTTTAAATGGTAATTCTAATTCGCTACACTAATTCATATATCTTGTAAGTCTTCAAACAAGGGGTAAATTTGCATGTCTAGTTTACGGTCCCGGGATAAAATCTCGTCGTTCAAGGAGTTTAGCAAAGGAAGTGTTTGATGAGTATAGGGACTTTCTACCTAAGAATCATAGTTATCGAACTACAGACAAATAAAAATTCAATGGTAAAGAAGAGAATGGAAAAAAACCACGAAGAATGACACCTCACCTATGGAACTTGGAATATAATAGAAATCGTCAAGGTATGCCAAATTATTTATGTATTGTTGGAATATTGGTCAATACTTAGCCAAATTTATGAATATGCAAAACAATATTTTTCCTAATTTGGCAGATTTATTTCTTGCACATGTGACCATCATAAGGAAAACTGAAGGCATGGGTCAATAACCACTTCAACAAGGAACAAATCTATGTCACCCTATGAATTTTATTAGCACAAGGACATTGTTGAGTATGGTTGTCATTGATGTCAAAGGAGGTCATTAATGACAAAAGAAGTATTGATATGGCATGTGTGATGAGGTTGAAAAAAACATGTTGGTGTCCTAATGTCTCATGATGTCATTGTTACATTCTGGTAGTATTTGGTAATGGTATGATAATTTGGGGATTTTGACTAAGTGTTGAAAAACTACCCTAAAGCAGCTGCCTTATGAAAATGACCACCATAATTCATAAGAAGAATAAAATGCCCGCCATGACTTGCCATCCCATATTTTGTTGAAATATCTATCTGACCATGGCCTCGGTTCTCAGAAAAACTCCTTGAAGAAGAAGATACAGGTTTCCCAAAAGAAGGATTTTTGGTCAAATTAGTCAGAATTTCTCTAGGGAAATGCCTGCCATAATTTGTGGGTTAAAGAAAATGACCACATCACATGGTCATCCTGTAGGTGTATGTTTTGTCTACCTGACCATGTTCTCACATTGGTTTGATAATGCTTGAGGAAGAAGATATGGATCTGCCAAGACAGGGTTTCAGGACGTCTTACACCAAAGTTCAGTAAAATTCCCACCTAGGGAAAATGAAGATGAGTCTCAGAGTGAAATAGGCATAGGTGTGCTCAGTAAGGTGCAATACATCATCTAGTAGCATTAGTTCAGGTTTTGGGTGAAATAAAAAATCCACCTTAGGTTTTGGACAAATTGTCTAAGTATGGAATTATTGGTAAAATCTACCTAAGTGGCCTCAAGGAAATGCACGCCAAAATATTAGTCTTCCTTGGTGCTTGACGGAGAAATAGAGAAATATTGTAAAAGATGTCATCAGAAAAATCAAGTTTTCGACGGGGTTTTCGTCTAACATAAATAATATCTTAACGAAAAAAGGTGATTTTGGTGGGGTTAAAACACATCACTGGCATACATTCATTAAGGTAATTGTGAGTTTTTAATATATTTCCTTATTGGTATGCACTATTTTATTAATTTTATTCTCTTATATGGAAATAAATAATAATTTTGTGTTTTTTGATACAGTGTGTTCTACCTTTATCTCTCCCATACGACTTTAACAACAACATAAAACAAATTATTTATGTTCTTGGAAAATACATGAGGTAATAAATGTTTTATATGGAAAATGTACTTGGTCCATGATTAGTAGCAGAACTTACTGACATATTATGTTTTGCATGCAAATTTTATATATGGCTTGATATTATTTTATTACATCAGTTGTAGGTGGCTTTCCTCAAAAGAAATCCATAAAGAAGATATAAGATATTGGAAGAGAGAAATTCCCCAACTAATGTGTGAAATGCAACAGTATCTACCTCCAGCATTTTTCAATGCATAAGAACACTACCTCATACACCAAGTTGAGTAGATTGAATTATGTGGACCGGTACACACAAGGTCGATGTGGATGGTGGAGAGGCAGTTGAAGTCATTGAAGGATCTTGTCAGACAAAGAGCACGTCCTGAGGGTTCTATGGTTGAGGGATATATGGAGAAGAGATACACACAAAAATAATTGTAATGAACTTGCCAAGTGTGTAGCGCTCTAATAACAAGTGAAGACAACCTCCATGTAAGATATAGTGAATGGTTACAACATGAATTCTATAGGAGCATAAAAAACTGCAAGTATAGTTGGAGGAACATTCACTGGAAGCATTTGTTTCTCTCTATGCAATCATTAGTGCCTTGCAAGCACTGGTGCCAAGTCAGAGCTTTGGTTTCTTCATCATGCAAAAAGACATGCACCATACCTTACAAGATTATATTTAACTGAATGTTATATGACTTTGAACTGAACTCAATCTTTAACTAAATGCATGACCACCTACTTAGGAGGATAAATAAGTGTCATGGCGCTTTAAATTTTTGTGCAGACCATGAAATATACTATTATCAAATTTTACATGGATATTTTTAGTTATTTGATGCATGCTTATTACAACCAATTCTTTAACTAAATCCTTATCAATTCAAGTTCATTGGAGGTATCCTTAGGAAATTTGAATTCATTCTCTCTCTAAGATTTATCTTTTTATCATTTAACATTTACTACATGGTCCACATGTGTATACAGTTAACTATCAATCATACCATATCATACTCAAAAGAATTATATTATACTTATGATCATATTATATTACCTCGTTCCATATATTCATATCCTAAAGTAGTTCACTCTAAAGGTAGCTAATATCTAAAGGATAGTTATAGCAATATGAAGTGTCAATGGTTAGTAATACATTACATAGTATCACCGCTTTAACACATAAAGCATTATACCTCAACTTGAAGGTCCACCTCAATGAGTACCCATTTTCTGGATGACTATACGAGGATCAAAATGACTTGATACAAACCACAAGTCCCAACCTAATACAAACCACAATTCTACAGTCTTGATACAGACCACAATACTTTACAATACAAGCATCACCACCTCAACAAATGCGGATATAGATAGGACTTGATACAAACCACGAGTCTTGACCTAATACAAACCACACATCTAGAGAATTACTCCTGATGTTGTACAATTAACATAAATCTTGCACTAATTATGGAACTATATATTGCACTAAACCTATTAATAAAATTGACATCAATTCTAGGGCTAAATCTTGGGAAAATTTATGTGCCAATTAGACACTTTAAGAAATTGCAAGTTGAGGGGAGTTTTACCACCATATTTTTCAACATATTTGGAAAAATATTACTTTGAAAATGACTCTAAATCAAGTGTTAATTGCATGATATTGTATTGTATTTGTAAACTTTGCATGAATATTTGACTTTTGGTTGAATATATTTAACTACTATTGATTTGGTTGACCCTAGTGGAATATGATTTACTATATATTATCATTAATGAACAAGGTTTAACACCTTTGATATTGGTCAACTTTGAAATGATAAGTTAACTTTTGGTTGAATATATTTTACTATGGTTGATTAGGTTAACCATGTTTTACTTAGACTCCCATGAAGAGAATATTTATGATTCAAATGGGAAATTAATTGAACAAATAATTTCATCTCCTTATGAAGAAAACAATGAAGAAACTATTGCATATAAAAGTAAAGAGGATTTGGTTGATGAGAGTATCCAAGATCCCATTCCACCCTTCCACAAATAAAAATATTTGGTAAGCATGTTGTCCGCTCAATATTATAAATTCCATGATCCTGTTATTGATGATTTTAAGAAGCATAATCTTAAATAAAAATCGTTGGAAGATGAGGAATTAGAAGAGGTATTTACCTCTCCATTTGATGAATATGGGGACAACCAAGGATATGAAGTTAGAGACATTACCTTTTAGATTCCAATCATGATAGGGAGATGAATTATTGTAAAAAAATTTGGGGCCCTATTATTGATAGTCATGGTGATGTTTCTAAGGAATATAATGCATAATTTTGAGGTCCTTGGACAACCCAAAATAGAGGAGGTAAATCTAGAAATTTTACAAGATACATTCTAGTCATATGCTCCTATGCATGATTTATATTTTGGGTAGTTCAGTGAATATATTTATGAATATTTGTTTCATCCATGTACACTAACTTTTGGGAATATTTATTGCAAAATTTTCAAGGAAATTTCCAACCACCTTCTACCTTGTGTAATGCAGATTTTTCTCAACGGATATAGCAAATTTGTGACATGGAGAGAACTTAGAAAATTTCCTTCCACAAACCAATTTTAATGAATTTGTATGTGAAAAGTATATTGGAAATAGCATAGGTCAACCATTTTTAAAATCATCATGTTCAGAAATTTATGTGTGTAATTTCCAACCATGTTCTCAATAAAAAAATTCAGATCGTGGAGAATGTTTCTAATGATATTTTCCAGCAAATAGTACCCTTAATTTTTGGTGCATTTTCATGCGTATTTTAGCATGAAATCTTATGTTATGGTTGGAAATTGTGTGGGATATCCATTTGGTGAATGCAGAAATTTATAGCCATGTATTTCATCAATTCCTCTCATCTTTTGCATGTACTTTCAATTAGAAATAATATTATTAATGATGATAATTATATGGGGCTACAAGCATTTCAATTTAATGTATATTGTAGAAATTTTTAACCAACAAAAGGAGCGTCTGTAGCCCTAGATTTGGGGCTGATTTGTTTTTCTATATTTCAATTGTCATTTCATATCTCATGCACATTTTATTTGAAGGATAGCCATTATTATTTGAACAATGTTCCCATAAGACCTTGTTACTTGAAGGGAGTGATGATGGAATTATAAGGGTTGATGAGGGAATAGCTTATGATGTTTTCATCCATAGTGATGTGTACATTAGCCACATCTATTGGTGTATAGAATAATCTTAAAACAATGACACATGCTATCCTTGGAAATATTTTTGTTCTTCTCCCTTATATGTTTAAGGACCTTGTAAATATTTTTTTCTTCTCCCCCATATGTTTAAGGACCTATTTTATCTAATTGGGTCCTTAATTCCTAAGTTAACTCTTGTTGTAATTAAATGCAACTAAATTATACTTATAACTTAATAATTGAGAATATTTTTAGCTGTAACATAACAACAATCACAAAATAACACAATAATTATGTTGAATCAACATTTTTTTTTTAACAGAAGCCGAAGAAGGTTTATATATATATAAAAAATATGAGCACATCCATCCTTACAGTCTAAAATCAAAAGATTGCTTTGCTGCAATAGAGTTTACAGAAGCAAATAAGAAAACTACAAAAAAGAGGGATATTCTGATTCTTTTCCTGAAACTGAGATTTCCCATGTAGGGGTATTGTCTAACAAACTGATTGTTCAATAGTAAGAAAAAATACATAATAACCTAAATAAATTTCAGCAAAACACAAAAATTGCAAGACAACACCGAGAGAGAAAGGCCTGCCATTTTTGAGCTTCTTCGACGAGAATTAGCTTGCCAATCGAGGGCTCCTCCGTCTGATGGTCTTCTGGAGTTTCATAGAAGTGGTTGCCTTCAGTCATTTTGGTTAATTTCTAAACATCTTCCTTAAGATAGTCAACTTTTTCCATTAACTTATGTAGATCCCTAGTGTTGTCTTCTATTCTCAAAGCGTGGCAGTCTAGTTGGTTCGAAATATACCTGGCATCATTAGCAACATTTCGGGTGTTGTTGACGCTAGTTCCCACCATGTTAAAAACCCATTTCATTCCACTTTGAAGGTTTAAGAGTGCCGACTTAATTTCCTGGAGATCCATGGAGGAAGCCATGCTATCTATCTCCTGAATATCCAACAAAGGCCACTGGGTTAAATTGGAATAACTGTAGGAAAATATACTTGAATCGAGAAGCTGAGAGGGAAGGTTTTGCTCCTGCACTGGCCATGAAGAATCATAATCATATTTTTTTGCTTGATGAAGCACCTAACTATCAGTTTGAGAGCTGAGTAATCCTACAAATCCAGAGATATAATCTTCTTCTAGGAGGACGATGAAAGGGGGGAGCTTCTCCATATTTTGAGGGAGCCTAATATTTTTCATGGCCAAGAAATCTGCGATGCATGCGAAATTAAGGCTTTGGATATCAATTAGATGAAGGGAGAGACGCATACTTAATGCAACCTAGGAGCTGGCAGTACCTCTTTGCTGATTGCACCACGTCGGAGGACACACGTGACCTGTCAAACATGGCATTGAGATGGATAGTGACGTGTCAGGATTTGATTACGATGGTAATATAAATTAAATTTGGAAAATTGTTGAAGAAAGTGAAGGTTGATGTGTGGTAATGGAGGCGAGTATCTCACAAAAGCATTTACTAATTTATGTCCTTAGGAAAGAATTATTTTTTTGAATTCATAGTGTCTAAAACCCTACCACAAATTAAGTGTAGAAAAAAATAAAACAAAGGTTGAAAGTGTCATATGTATGATAACAAGCATATGTATTCTAAATTCTTTTAATTGGAAGCAATGGTGACTTCGAGATATGTTCAAGACTAATTTCCCACAATTACAATAAGGTTAATGACACCATATCAAGCATGGTTCAAGATGAAATCAGATGTTCAACATTTGGAGGTCTTGGATGTGTTATTAAATATTATATCCTTGCTGAGAAGGAAAGGAAGTTTGATGCCAAAAACATTTAATCCATATTGATCAAATATATTATGGAGATCTTGAAATTTTTAATTATCCCTATATTCCATTCAAGTTGAAAGTTATCAAGAGTGGGGATGTGATCTTTGATGAACTAGTTGCGTGAAATAATTGAGTGGGAAAGTTGAATGAGTTTCCTGACCAACAATGTGATGCACCAATATATGACTTTAAAAATGTTAATGTTGCAATTGGATCCATAAAGACCACAAGTGATGTTAAGGATCCTGAAACCCCACTTGGTTAATTAGTTTTGTATAGGATCTAATTGAAGAGGATGAAGAAGTGCATCGAACACAAACCAGTGAAGAGGAACATGCTTATCTACAACCTATGATCATAAGATTTAGCAATTGATTTCCATTGAGAGAAAAAGAATTGAGTCTTGAATCTATGAAAATTCCACTTCAAGGAGATAGTGAAAGAATGGTAACATGTCATGGATGAAGTATGAGACTCATTTATCAAGAATCAAATTGGAAACTTGCAAATATATGGTCCTAGAAGAAAGGAAAATGGATACAAGGCACACTTGGTTGAAAAAGGGTATATACAAGTTGAATGAATAAAGTATGCACAACAGGATCTGAACCCGAATTCCGACGTCATTCGACATTTTGCACGGATGTGTCGGACAACAATCAATCAACTGAATATCGATAACAAAATATTTATAGCGTCGTCGGATTTCCGACTCTTGTAGTGTCGGTTATCCGACACTTTCTTGTCGGATATTCGACGTATGTGAGCCCAAAAATGTCGGTTATCCGACCCCAAAGCGTCTGATATCCGACGGGAAGTATAGATTTTTTTATAAAAAAAATTTAAGGTTTACATGATTTTAAATTTTATGGTCCCGTACTTTCAATGGTAACTATGTTCAAGGTGGCGAATATCCAACGCATGTCCATTATAAATATAAATTGTTTTAAACATTTCGACATGTTTGTTGTAGAAGCAACGGATGATTGCGAAAATTATTTGTTCCTCGACAGACATTTTCAGGAATTGTTTTATTCTTCAATGGGCGGTTGTGGGATTTTTTTTTTCATCGATAGACAGTTTGCCGGGAATCTTTTATTCTTCGACTTCTCTCTGTTTGACAAAACCTTGATGCGTGGTTGATGCATGGAACTTGATTTTTTAATACAACCGGTTATATTCATTAACAAAGTTTATGACAAAATGTCAAATAGATTAAATATTCTGGATCCAAATGAAGACAACCGCCAATTGTTTGCTAGACTATGGGATGCAACGAAATGAAGGGGTGATGGCAAATGTTATTGTTTGTGTACTCAATGCATGGGATTTAAGAGGAGAAGAATATTGATCTCAACAGACACAAAACATTGCAGGGAACATGGACACGTTGAGGGGGGGAACGAATATCGTCCATTTGTAGGTTTAGCATTATAAACATTATTATATTCATTTTTTTTGGTAATTGTATGTATTATTTTGTTTTCATATATCAATGTATATCTATTAATGTTTCCATGTATTTATATTAAAGGAAAGACACCCTATAGCATGTCATCCAGAGGAAGTGATTTCAGAACAAGTTCAGGATCAGGATCATGGAGCGTGTATGTTTAATGGAGAACAAGTGAATGATCATATTGAACAAGATGATCATGCCGATGATGTAATTGAAGATGATGGTACAAATACATTGATCCATGATTATGATTTAATGTTATAATGGATGACGATGATGTTGATAATGAAAATGATGATGACTTTGATTATGTTCACGATATACCTCTTATCGATAAGGCATATGAACCCCTTTATGAAGGCTCCAAAACAAATATTTTCTCTACTATATTGTTGATAATGAACTTGAAGGTTATGAATGGTCTTTAAAACATTGCAATCACACATATGCTAATGTATCTAAAATAATCCATCACATATATAGGATCGTGATAAAGTTTATTTGTATTCCTCTAATAATTGTATTGTTAACTCATTATTGATCATCGTACGGATGAAGCATGTTTCGTTAATATTATTTATTTATTACATTAAAAAAAAAATTTGTAGCTTGATAGCTGATTGTTTGTTACCACCATCAAATATTTTACCTCGCACATATCAAGATTTATATTCCATCATGAAAGAGATTGGAATGCATTATGAAGCAATTCATGCATGCCTTGATGACCTTGTTATATATTATAATCAGCATGAATTTGCAACAAAATGTCTAGAATGTCATGTAAGTAGATATCGTACAGATAAAGTAACAAAAACGGTGCCTCAGAAGGTTCTTCATTATATTCCCGTCATTCCACGTTTGCAACGACTGTTCAGGTGCAAAAACATAGTGCAATTTATGGAATACCATGCCAGGAACAGAAGTCAATATGATGGTATCTAAATTCCTGCAAATGGTACTACTTTTAGAGATATTGAGGAAAAGTGGCCTCACTTTAAAGAAGAACCACGTAATATTAGGATTTCTTTGGCAGCAGATGGTGTTAATCCATTTGCACAGATGAAATCCATTTACACGGTGTGGCCTATTTTTGTTATCAACAATAACATTCCTCCATGGTTGTCAATAAAGAGGGAGCACATAATGTTGTCGATGATTATTCCAAGTTTTATTGACGAAAACTGTTTTATTTATAATGTAGTTGTGGCATCTCATTTGTCGTAATATGTATCTTAATTTCATATATATATCTATTATTTTACTCTTCTGCATGGTTTATATATCTTAATGGTTCTCATCTTCGATATATTTTATATGTACTTCAAATTATGAATCAGGTAAGTTCCAAGTCAAAGATATGAATGTATACATCGAACCTCTTATAGATGAGCTATTGAAGTTATGGAATGGCATAACTATGTATGACGTATCTAGACTAATATGACAAAGTCAATTTCAATTCCATGCAATGGTTGTATGGAAAATACACGATGCCCCTAGGTTAACTTCATTTTGTGGTTTGTAATTTTAAGTTCCACTTTAATTGCATTTAATGATATGGAGTAGTTAGAATATTTTATATATGAATATATTTGAAATATAGATATTCCATATGTGAATATTGTAGGTCTTCAGACAAAGGGTAAATTTGCATGTCTAGTTTGTGGTCCTAAGATAAAACCTCATCGTTCAAAAAGCATAAGAAAGGAGGTGTTTGATGAGTATAGGCATTTCCTCTCTAAGAATCACAGGTATAGAACAACTGAAAGAAATATTTTCAATGGGAAGTAGGAGACTGCATTAAAACCATGGAGAATGACACCTCACCTCTGGAAGATGCAATACAATAGAAATCGTCATCATGGTACGTATGGATCATCGTATATGAATTTTTATGTATTCTAATTTTTATTGTGATTTGTTTGTTGTAGTCGCCATATTTGATTTATGATGTAACTTATTGATTATAAAATAATATTCATGATGTCCATCGTGATCATGGAGGCATTAATGATCTTCCACGAGGAATGAAAAGTTATCCTATTCAATTCAGCAGGTTGCCCTATTATGAGCACCTACAAATTGCTCATTTATTTGATACAATGCATATTGGAAAGAATGTTATTGAAATCTTATGGCGACTACTAGAGCTAAGGAGGGAGAAAGATAAAGGTGTGAAAGTGTGCAAAGACATTCAAGAAAGAAACCATGCAATGAAAGACGTCATCCAATTTCATACCAACGGAGAACAAGTTAATATAAACTCAATTCCATGGATGTTTACGGAGCAACAAAGCAATGTTTTCAAAGAAGTAATGTGGAAAATTAAATTTCCCACTGGTTTTTGTGCAAACTTGAAGAATATCATAACTAAAAAAGGTGATTTTGCGGGGGTCAAAACACATGATTGGCATGTCTTCATCAAGGTAATTATTATTGTTATGTCCATATAATTTTTTCTTGTTTGTATACTCTTTTTTTAATAAATGGCATGGTTTGTATATTGATATAGTATGTTATACCTCACTCTCTCGGACATCTTCGACAACAACTTCAAACAAGTTATATATAATCTTGGTAAATACATGAGGTAACTAGTGATTACTTGCATGTGCTTAGTGTTTCTTTAATTCTCCGTATAATAATTTATATTTGTTTTTGTTGTGCACTATTTCAGCATATATTGTAATTTAATGTTTATTTTTGTTAAATATCGTTATTGGTTTCCATCACTTGTAGATGGTTGAGATCTAAATAAATCCATAAAGAAGATATAAAGTATTGGAGGAGAGAAATTCCTCGTCTCATGTGTGAAATGAAGAAGCATATACCATCGGCATTTTTCAATGCACAGAAACACTACCTCATACACCAAGTTAAGGAGATTGAGTTGAGTGGACCTGTGCACTCAAGGTCCATTTGGATGGTTGAGAGGCACTTGAAATTTATGAAGGGTTTGGTGAGACAACTAGCACATCCGGATGGTTCTATGATGGAAGGATATACGGTATACCAAAAAATGTTGTATGTTAGTGAATGTCTTCCTATTTAGCGTCAAAGCTCAATTTACGTCGCATTTGTGATCCGAACTCCAATAACAAATTTGAAGGGGAGCAATTGAAGGGGAAAGGTAGATTGAGGAAGCTGAAAGGTAATTATTAGCTAGTGGAGTTTTATTATATCCTTCATATTCTAATTGTATTTTCTAGTAATAATTGCTTCAATTAAGAGCATATACGTCTTTGTTCAGGATATTTACACCTTTCTTTGAGTTTAATGGTTATTGTCATTAAACAGTTGGTCGAGAATGGGATGCAATTCATTTATACATCGCAAACAATCTTGACTAGATGAAGGTATGTATTGAACGATGCTCACAATCAGGTCATGGAATAGCATGGGAAGGTGTGGCTTCATTGGTAAAAGCAGCACAATGCAATGGAGATAACAATCTAACAGAAAGGGAAATTGATTTGGCATATGGTGTAAAAGATAAAATGGCAAGTATATAATTAATCAAATATCCCTCTAAATATTTTATTTTGAAAATTACTTATTGACGTACATGTTCTTTTTTTCCATGTATTATTGCATCAGGACTTATTGGTTGTGTAATATTTTCATGTATTGCTTATTGCAGGTAAAACACCATAAGGATATGGTCTGCAATGGAGGTAGATCGGATCAAAAAACTGGATGAAACAAAGAAAACATCAGATTCTGGGGTTTCGGCTGTATTTGAGGTTACCAATGTTTCATCTAGAACTGACAGACATCCAGAAGTCTCAGAAAATCAATACTATGTGTATTTGGAAGATATTATACAGTGTGACTTTAAATCCTTTAAGGTAGTTCTATTCATTGTCAAATGGTACAGGTTATGATTGAATCAACGTGATCCCGATAGAACTATTATTGAACATGATAATGGATTTACCATGGTAAACACAAGGTTGTTTGAGCCAGGAACAGAGCCCTATGTTCTTCCAATCCAATGTGAACAAGTATTTTACTCAAAGGTTCTAGGTAAAGTGGGCTGGTCGTTTGTTGTGAGACACAATCCAAGGGGAAGGCCGGTAAAGTATAACCTAGATGATGGTAATGAAGAGGGTTCTCTGGAAGAATAATATGATGATGAAGAGCATGATCAACTTGAGTTAGATGATGATGATGATCCAATAGAATATTTCCAAGGAATAGTTGAATCCGATGATGTAGCAGACAATGCCAATGAAGATTATTCTGATGATGACACGATGAGCGTAACTGATGATGATATGGCCAATCCTTACAATGTTGACTATGTATCTGATGATACAGATGATGACATGGATGAATAAGACGATGAAATATATTGAAAGGTAAATATTTAATTAGAACTATTATTTTATCTTATTTATAAAAAAAAAAGTGTTACTAACATCATCACCATCACCATCATCTTCATCATTGTCATCGTCATCATCATCATCATAATCATCATTTTCTTCGTCGACATCATCATCATCATCATCGTGGTCCTCATCATCATCGTCATCGTCATCACACATCATCATCTTCATCGTCATCATCACACATCATCATCATCGTTGTCTAATCATAATCATCATCATATTCATCGTTGTCGTCGTCATCATCACACATCATCATCATCATCTAATCATAATCATCATCATCGACATCATCATCTTCATCATTGTATTCATATTCATTATCAACATGCGCATCATCTTCATCATCATCACTATCTTCCTCATGATGATGATACCCATCATCAACATCATCATCACTATCATCATCATCTTCATCATCAACGTCATCATCTTCATCGTCATCATGATCATCGGCATCCTCATGATGATGATAATCATCATCATCATCATTGTCATCGTCGACATCAACATCATAATATTCATCATCGTCGTCATCATCATCATCATCATCATCATCAACAGCACCATCATCAACGACATCTTAACCTTTTAGACCTTTTAGACCCTTTCCCTAAGTTTAGACACAAGCTATTAAATAAAATTTGTTATTAATAATAATAAATATTTTTCATCCTAAAAGATCACTTTCATAAAAAATTTATTATAAGTTAAAATTAAAATAAAAAAGGTAAAATTATAATTAAAAATTAAAATTAAATGAAATTAAATGAAAATTTCCCTAATAATAGGCATTTAAAATGAATTAAATTTTTTTTTACCTAAGTCTAGAAATAAAAAAATTTGACTTTTTGAATTTGACTCTATACTTTATATAAAAAATTTATAAACTTCTTAAATGATTAATTATTAAAAAAAAATCTCTTTGTTTTCTCCTTAAAACTTTTAATATTGTCTTAATGTAGCCATTGTTTAAATTTTTAATAATATAAAAATTTTCTTTTTCCAAAAAAAATAGGTTTAAAGAATAAATTTTCCGCACACTTTGATATTAAAATAAAATTAAGAAATTTTTTTAACCTAGCAAACCCTAGTCTCCGCGGCCGACCTTAGACTTTTTTTACCTGGTTTCAGTATTTATCGATGATTCTCACTCTCTCCATCTTCGACATTGTCCTGATGATGGATCCTGATATGGATCCGAAACGTTGACTTGGTCATTTCAATACTGTGGTTTCTCCGACACCAACATTAAAACCTAACCACCACAGAAATTTAGCAACAGAAACATCTTCATCATCGTCATCATCATCATCATCATGGTCTTCATCATCATTGTCGTCATCATCTTAATTGTTGTCTTCATGATCATCATCAACATGTGCATCATCTTCATCATCATCATCATCATCATCATCAACATCATCATCATCAACATCTTCATCATCATTGTCTTCATCGTCGTCATAATCATCATCATGCTCTTCATCATCATCTTCATCGTTTTCTTCATGATCATCATCAACATGCACATCATCGTCATCATCATCACCATCTTCCTCATGATGACGATACTCATCATCGTCATCATCATTATCGTCATCCTCATGATGATGATAATCATCATCATCATCATCGAGATCATCATCATCATCATAATCATGATCATCATCATAATTATAATCATCATCTTCATCAGCATCATAATCATCGTCGTCATCATCATTGTCATCGTCTTCATCAACATCATAATCATCACCATCATCATCAACATCAACTTCATCACCATCATTGTCATCGTCATCATCATCATCACCATCATCATCATCTTCATCGTCGTCGTCGTCACGATTAACATCATCATCATCATCATCAAGATCATCATCATCATCATCAAGATCATCATCATCATAATCATGATCGTCGTCCTAATCATAATCATCGTCTTCATCAGCATGATAATCATCATCATCATTGTCATCGTCTTCGTCAACATCATAATCATCACCATCATCATCATCAACTTCATCACCATCATCGTCATCATCATCATCATCATCATCATCATCACCATCATCATCATCTTCATCATCATCGTCATCATCATCGTCGTCGTCACGATCAACATCATCATCATCTTCATCATCATCGTCATCATCATCATCGTCATCCTCATGATGATGATAATCATCATCATCATCATCACGATCATCATCATCATCATCATAATCATGATCATCGTCCTAATCATAATCATCGTCTTCATCAGCATGATAATCATCACCATCATTGTCATCGTCGACATCATCATTGTCATTGTCTTCATCAACATCATAATCATCACCATCATCAACATCATCATCATCAACTTCATCACCATCATCGTCATCATCATCATCATCACCACCATCATCATCTTCATCATCGTCGTCGTCGTCACGATCAACATCATCATCATCGTCGTCATCCTCATGTTGATGATAATCATCATCATCATCATCAAGATCAACACCATCATCATAATCATGATCATCGTGATAATCATAATCATCATCATCATCATTGTCATTGTCTTCATCAACATCATAATCATCACCATCATCATCAACATCATCATCATCAACTTCATCACCATCAACGTCATCATCATCATCATCATCACCATCATCATCATCTTCATCATCATCGTCGTCACGATCAACATCATCATCATCATCGTCATGCTCATGATGATGATAATCATCATCATCATCATCGAGATCATCATCATCATCATCATAATCATGATCATCATCATAATCATAATCATCGTCTTCATCAGCATCATCATCATCGTCATCATCATCATCATCATTGTCATTGTCGACATCATCATTGTCATCGTCTTCATCAACATCATAATCATCACCATCATCATCAACATTATCATCATCAACTTCATCACCATCATCGTCATCATCATCGTCATCATCACCATCATCGTCATCTTCATCATCATCATCATCGTCACGATCAACATCATCATCATCTTCATCATCATCGTCATCATCATCATCGTCATCCTCATGTTGATGATAATCATCATCATCATAATCATGATCATCGTCCTAATCATAATCATCGTCTTCATCAGCATGATAATCATCGTCTTCATCAGCATGATAATCATCATCATCATCATCATTGTCACCGTCAACATCATCATTGTCATCGTCTTCATTAACATCATAATCATCACCATCATCATCAACATCATCATCATCAACTCCATCACCATCATCGTCATCATCATCATCACCACCATCATCATCTTCATCATCATCGTCATCATCATCATCGTCGTCACGATCAACATCATCATCATCTTCATCATCGTCGTCGTCGTCGTCATCGCCATCCTCATGATGATGACAATCATCATCATCATCATCAAGATCATCATCATAATCATGATCATCGTCATAATCATGATCATCATCATAATCATAATCATCGTCTTCATCAGCATCATAATCATCATCATCATCATCATCATCATCATTGTCATCGTCGACATCATCATTGTCATCGTCTTCATCAACATCATAATCATCACCATCATCATCAACATCATCATCATCAACTTCATCATCATCAACATCAACTTCGACATCAACATCATAATCTTCATCATCATCGTCATCATCGTCATCATCGTCGTCGTCATCATCATCATCATCATCGTTATCATTTTCATCGTCATCCTCATGATGATGATAATCATCATCATCATCATCAAGATCATCATCGTCGTCGTCGTCAAAATCATTATCATCATCATCAGGATCATCATCATCACCATTGTCATCGTCGTCATCAACATCATCATCATCATCAACAACATCATCAACATCATCATCATCATCAACAACATTGTCATCATTGTCATCATCAACATGAAAATCATAATCATAATCATCATCATCAACATCATCATCATCACCATGCTCACATGCTCAACTTTTCAATCATCCTTCAAAGATATATTTTCATTTATCCAAGATAGGGATGTGTCATTATGTAGATGGTTCTTCCCTCATTAATGTGAAGGTTCTTTATTCAAGTTAGGATATAATAAAAATATCCTAATACTATTATGGCAATTTATATAATATAAAATAGCATATAATAAAAATAAAATACATATAATATAAAATAATATATAATAAAAATAAAATACATATAATATATAATAATATATAATAAACAATGAAAAGTGTATTTGGACATTGCCACGACTTGTTTTGGACAGTTCAGTTCAATTTGGAGGTTTTTATGAATTTGGGAGTAGGTCCGATGGAGCATAGGGTTCAGAATTGGAGCTCACCATTGATAATTGGAGCTCGCGCTTGAGAATTGGAGCTGACGGTACAAATTTGGAGCACACGGTTAACGTTTTCGAGTTCCAGTTTTGGATTTCGAGCTCATGGCTCAACAGGTAAGCATCATGACCTCCTTTTTTTGAGCATGCTATGACAATGGTTTTTGGGCATCTTGTGACAAGGGTTTTTTGTGCGCGCTGTGATGTTTGCTCATTTGTGGGACAACCTTGAATGTAGGCAAACCCTTCCTCATTTAGTGGGTTATTCAAGGATTCAATTTACAAACCTTTTTACCTTACAAATGAGAAACTCGATGTTCGAGTCATGAACTTAGAATAGGGCTTTGCGCCTCACCCCCTCTCGTATCTGTGAGTCACTATTATAATGATCATTCATTTTGTAGCGCATCTATAGATGTAATTACGTAATTTCTCTAGTTTTGCACAGACAGGCTTGATCAAAGAAGTACTTCGAAGAGACTGATTATCTGGACCTATCAAACAGTTAAAATAGAACTAGAAAATTGGGGCCCCTGACTACAACTAGTAAAACCCATATTAACGTAAGGAAGGCCAGACTATCTTATGGAAATAATAAGGGAATAAAGACTTCCACAATGAGGAGGTCTTACTTCACAAGGAAGTATTAATTCACCATACCAGTTCATCCTCATATTGAACCAGTAAGATCAAATACTACAGGGAATAGAAGCCCTTGATCTTTTAGAAGGAAAGAGAAATAAGGAGTAGGGGTTGACTTTCATGTTTCCAGCTCAGGCAAGTCATAAGGTAGGAAAGGAAAGTAATAAATAAAGTAATAAGAGTGTGCCAATCACCCGCCCCACTACAGGGTACCCGTTCTGGCGGTGCCAATAAAGAGCAGGTCTTAAGGAAGAGAGCGGTACCATATCTAGGGAACGACCTTGGATCAATAAAAAATATACCATAGGGAACAGATCCTCTCAAATCCAAGACCTTGAAAAACACACTAGTTTGGGGTCAAAAGTTTGGGAACAAAGAAGTTGAAATAAGTAGCGACTTTTAAAAAACCAAGGCAAAGTAAATAATTTCATGGTTGGGGTAGTTATACACCTTAACAAGTTGGAGAATACAGCAGAGACAACCATTACGGGAAGGGTCTAAGGTCGAAAATTCAATGCCAAAACCCTCAAGGATTGGGGTTAGGAAAATTGGGGTGACAAACTAGGATGCGTGCCCAAAGTCCTGGTTCTCTCCAAAGGTTGTTCATCTTGCATCTTAAGAAAGCCGAAGATGCACAATGGGATCTCAAATAGAATTGGTGTATAGGCTCAGCACTAATGGGTCTGAAAATGTGGAGAACTCTGTTTGACAAGAAAAGAGAGAAGTTAGACATCACCCTAATTTGGGTGTGACTTTAAGGTTTTCCCTTTGACTATAGGTCTTTAGATGTTTTCAGGGGCATTAGAAATATTGTGGGGGAGTTTGTTGTGACAGATATGTCATTTAAAAAAGTCGGACAATATGAAATTTTCTCGCATTTTGGTTAGACTAAACAACCATGAGGGTCTAAAGGAGGATATTGAAATTGAGCACAAAAATATTTCTATCATTCAGACATCGGACTATGAGGGGTTTCCATTTAGGTGTTGGTGGTGTCATAAATACAACAATTTACGAGGTTCATAACTTTAGACCTAGGTCTTCACACGGGGATGTTAAACATATAGTAGAAGGATTGGGACAAAATCCTTAAACCTTGGGAACTGGGAAGCAGAAGGGGTGAATATCAAACCTCCAAAAGGCACAGGAGAAATTCAAATATGATATGGTAGCTGGGAGACAATCCACCTATGTTGGGGTGCTTAGAGTAGTGAGAACCCTAGCCATGTTTTTTTATAAGAAAGAAACTAGAACCTAACCCCTAGATCATTGAAGATCATTATAAAATATTAAATTTTTTTCTACATACCTGTTAATATCATCGTCAAACAAAACTGTTCATGAGGACAGAGTTCAAGAACTCTGTCCACATGAACTATATCTCACAAAAGATAACAAGTGTTTAGCCAGGAAACGGTGACGACTCATGGTATTATGCCTCACTATTTTGTGATGTTGCAACCCCATGAAACATAATACCATGAGTCATCCCCATTATTAGCCAACACTTATTAGCTATTTTAGATTTAGTGAATTGAAAGTGGTTAAGTCAATGCAAAAAAGAAAGGTAATAAGTTTGACTAAATAAACTATTTTGATAATTGTACCTACATCTTCCGCTATTTTGATAATTGTACCTAATAAACTATTTTGATAACGGTGATGATTCTTGGTATTTTGTTTCACAATTTTGCCATGTTGCAACCTAATGAAACATAATAAGTTTGACTAATTCAATGCAAAAAAGAAAGGTAATAAGTTTGACTAAATAAACTATTTCGATAATTGTACCTACATCTTCTTTGATGGGGCTTCAGTCAATCAAATTGGAGGTATAGGTGTTCATGTTTTGATCACCCAGGACCACTATTTTTGCTTCAAATTGGGTGTTGGTCTAAGTACAAACACCAGATTTGAACTACTTGCTTTATGGACTCTCCTTTATTGTGCTAAATCCATGGTCCTTCCCACTCTGCACATTCATGGTGACTCCACAGCCATCATTAATTGGTTCAATAGAAGATCATCACTAACTTTACTCGCACTTGATGGCTGGTGTCAACATATTTGTGATATGGAACCTTACTTCATCCAGCTAAAAGTAGTTCACATATTCAGAGAACATGATACTAATGCTGATACCTTATCCAAAGAAGCATTAACATTGGCCTCAGGCCATTTTTAGTTTACTGAATTCACTAATGGTGAATGTAATGATCAGGGCACTTTCCAACTTTTCTAGCCCTTAGCACTTGAGTATTTTATGTGTTGTTGCTATTGACATCCTTTGGATAATTGAGGTGGATGATCCCCTCATATTACTGATCTCTCTTATTTATTGCTTCTTTCGATTAGCTACTTCAGTATTAGACTTGAACTCTCAGTTTGTTGAAGATTAGTGATGTGGATGTAGTCAAGATTCCTAGATTAGAGGTGTTACCTTTGAATGTTTGTCGAGTATTCCTGTGAATTTGATCAATTGTATTCCTTAGGGTTTCCTTAGGGTTGAAAATTAGTATGGGAAAACAAGCATCATCAAGACAAGCTAAAAGGAATAAATCAACAAATATTACATACTGATATAAATGTATTTAACATGCCAAGTAGCTAGATATGGAAATGTCCGCTCTTCACCACCATTGATTATATATATATATATATATATATATATATATTATTTTTGTAGGTTACCACTGGGAAATATGCCTCTGAAGTGTTGGCTTATGCACTTCAAAGTAGCACAGAGTTTAAAACATCCACTCTACAGGATCTCCAATAACTCAACATCATTATTTTTCCATTACTGTAAAGGAATTGAACTAGAAGATTTGCGAGGACTTGTTGATTTCATGGTGAAGTTGAACGTAAATGATAAACAAAGAGGAGCACTAAGAAAGCTACAACACTTTGTAGTAAATCGAATGAGTAGAGATATAATGTCTGCAGCATTCTGCATAAATCCTTCACTTGAATGATGTTAGTTCTTGGCGATCATCTATAGTGGATATTTTAACCTCTTCAGTGCTACTCTGATATATATAATCCATGGTGGTGAAGAGCGGACATTTCACTTGAATGATGTTTGGGTCTTGAAGCAAGTACTAGGTATTTTGATGTCCTCCATTTTTTATTTGATTATTTTATGCCAATTTTCACCGTGTCTGATTTTTTTTGCCCCTCTTACAATTAACAAAAGATGAACTTTGTGGTTTATACAGTTGGTTAGATTTATAATTATTCCATGGTGTGAGTAATATTTGATGTTTCCTTTCCCTTTTCCCATCCCCTTGGTTTCATCAAATCATTGAGGAAGGCATGATATGGTTAATTTAAGAGCCTTTTGATTTGTGGGGTATAGTCTTTTTTGGTTCTTTCTACTATGGGATTGCCTTAGGGTTTCCTTAGGGTTGAAAATTAGTATGGGAAAACAAGTTAGCATTTCCTTAGGGTTGAAATTAATATGTGAAAACAAGCATCATCATGAATATACATACTAGATCGGTATAAAACTTTGTTTCGTAGAGCAATATGGGTGAACAATAGAAGACTACAAATCAATGATAAGTTAGGGATAATCTTCATTATAAAAGGACCTTTGGGTAGGCAGAACAGGGCATCAATTCATACTCCATTTGATTCCTTCAACCATTCATCTCACTCCCCTTCATTCGTAGGTCTCAAAATCTTAAATTTGGGAACAAAGTACTTATACAATTCGATCAAAGCCATCAGTTGTGCAAGATGCTGAAAGTAAGGATATTGTTTCATGTTTCACTTTTGTTGTCAAAAGGAATACTGAAAATTTAGGAAGTACCATTATTAGCCAGCACTTATTAGCTATTTTAGAGTTAGTGAATTGAAAGTGGCTAGGTTAACGCAAAAAAGAAAGGTAATAAGTTTGACTAAATAAACTATTTTGATAATTGTACCTACATCTTCCGCTATTTTGATAATTGTACCTAATAAACTATTTTGATAACGATGACAATTCTTGGTATTTTGTTTCACAAGTTTGCCATGTTGCAACATAATGAAACATAATACCAAGAATCGTCACCATTATTAGCCAACACTTATTAACTATTTTAGAGTTAGTGAATTGAAAGTGGCTAAGTCAACACAAAAAAGAAAGGTAATAAGTTTGACTAAATAAACTATTTCGATAATTGTACATACATCTTCTTTGATGGGGCTTCAGCCAATCAAATTGGAGGAAGTACCAAAGATAGTCATTATGTGCACGTGGACTTAATGTAGGGAGAGAAGTCATGTCTACTTTTTTGCTCTTGAATGGGAGCAATGATGAAACCGCGATAGTCGTTTATAGATGGAAATCATGTAATGGCAATCATAGGGCAACTGTCAAACATTGGGAAGAATCATTGCACTAACAGGGGCTCTTAATGTAGAACAAAATTGGTATTTTAGGGCCAACTGGGTTGTTACTTCTCTTGTGTACAGGTCCAGATATTTTTAGGGTTGTTTTGTGACCTACAGTTGCAAGGAAAGCCACCAAAGACTATTATTTTCTATTTATCTCCTTCAAGAGACTGGCAAGAATCACCTAAAGCACAATCCAACTTGGTTTATAGGGTCTAAAATTAAATGGTATTGGTTTTATTTAGGTTTTTTTACCCCCTTTTTGTGGAGAAAAATCACTCTGGATTCAACTAACCCCTACGAGTCATCAGTGACTCACTAACAAACTAACAACTATTATCCAAACATTTACAAGTGGAAAGGACAAGTGTCCTCTTCCAGATTATTCAATTTTTAATCAAGATAAAAGAACCTACAAGTGTTGAGACCCTAGGTCTCTCAATTCATATGACTTTGATCAATCCATGGATGAAGTCGTTTCCATGAGCCTATGCTCCTGCATCAGACTCTCTAGCTTGAAAAAAAAATTCATGGGCTCCTATCCATGAGCTCCCTTCCTGCTACTTTTTTATAGGTTTGTAGCAGATACTCAAATGTGAATTTGAGCAATGTTCTCATTTCAAACAACCCCTTCCAGCTGTCTTTCCAGCATTGTGTCAACAATAATTCTCTTGACTCCTCCAGTACTGTATCAGCACTGTGTCCTAATTGTACATATCAGGCACTTTTATCCTTCACTTATCCTGCAATCAAAACAAATTAATCCCTGTCATAGAAACAAACATAAGTCAATATGTCATAAGATAACTTCTGACATTTTAATGAATTCCTTGAATGAATTCTTGTTCAACCTCTTCCTTGTTTGCTTCTTCTAATGTCACCATCCTTGCTTTGTTTCAAAAGAAACCATGACCTCTGGGTCATGTAACTATAGTCTAGAAACCTCTTGGGTCCCATACTTTAGTCTGCAAATTATCATAAGTTTTACTTATGTATATCTGTACACTTAATTGATGTTGTTCATCAATTCTATAATGATCTTCACTGTCTTCTATAGTCATCAAATTGACTGTCTGAACCTGTCTTTGTCATCATTATTATCCTCTCCTAGGATAGGTCCTTGTTCAGGTTCACAAATGTTTATATCCTCAGCATCTCGCTCTTGCTATAACTCATCTCTTATGAGTTTTCCTCTCTTCCATTGAACATTTATCCTTTATATCAGCTTCTTCTTTAACATATACCCTATTACCTTATTTGGAAAAATCCATCCATACCTCTGGTCTTCTCCATTCTTCTGTATCAGCCCTTCCATCACTTCTAGCTATAGTTCAATTTCAGCTAATCTTCAGGATTCTTGAACCTTTAATATGATCTTCAGTAATCATATTCTCCCTTCTTATATGAGCTCTTCCTTGCCCATCATAATCTGCAATGAAGCCATTAACATAAGTTGATTCTATCAACCTATCCTCGAATACCATACTAAGTTCTTCCATGCTTAGTCTTCCTCTGGCATTCCTACTGACTCCCTCCTCTGGAATCTTCATTTGAGCATGCTGTGCTCCTCTAGATTCTGCAAATATTCCTTCACTTGAGAACATTCAACTTGTCCTCCTTGTTCCAACCTTCAGCTGGATACTATTTGGTTCACTGCCATCTTCCTATCCTTTCTCACTGCTGCTACCTGTCATCAACAATCTTTTTCACAATTTAGTTGAAAATAGAAATAAAAGACCATTACCTGTCAGATTCCAATAGATCTGATTCCTCAAGAACTTTGAATTTCTTTTTATTGTCATCCTCTGCAACTTCCCTTTTCCAATCTCTCTCAATAATGTTTCTGTTCACACACATTTCTTACCTTCAGTTGAAAACACCATTAGTTCTCTATTACAGTACTCTTACTGTATAGTTCCTTCTTCAAGAGACACTTCTCTTAGTTAAATGAGAACTCCAGTTCTCTTATGTACACCTCCCATGCACATATACAGCTGTAGCAGTCTTTTTCCTTTTGCTAACTTCGTTGTTACAGTCCACAATGTTCTATTTCCAGAACCATCATACTCCTTCTCTCAAAATGGAGTTTATTTCCCTGATCTACCATTTCTTCCACAACTGTATCATTAGTTAAATTGAAACAAAAAAAAAAATTCAATTTACCTCGATCATATTTTCAAATCTTAACTTGCTATAAGCTCCTACATTACCAGGGAATAACTTTAATCGGACTTCTCCTCCATGCTCTGTCACTGTCATCATCCTTCTTGCTTTTGTACCTGCAATCTTAAATTTATAGTCAGCATAACATCTATCCTATGCCTTCAAGATCCTTGATCCTATTCATCCATATACCAATGGATCATCCTCTGCTTGCATTTTGCTCCTTCTTGTCCACCCTTTCACCTTCTATTGCCTACTTCCAGGATCTTCTCATCTCTACCAATCTTCTTCAAAGAGAAAATCAGGCTCTGATACCACTTGATGCAGGCACCACCTACCATAACTCTATGCAGACCTTAGTTTTACAAAAACCCAGTTCAGAAAGTGAATTTTAGGCTTACTCTCCAACCTTGACCAACTGTCACCAAAGTTGGTAGCTCTGTTAGCTTTAGCAAAGACTCTTAAACAAAATCAACAGCAATTTCAGAAGGATTCTAATATATGGTTTATAAACCACTTACAGAGAATATTTTGGAGGTCCCACCATACACTTTGGACTTTTCCATATTGAACAGGAACTGTCAAATCCCAGAGATTGGATTCCAGCCAATTTCAAAGTCGTATCAAATAACTCTTACGAGAAAACATAACCTCATTAACCTCTATCCACTTTAATTCTCCATAATGCATATTTATTGTGGATCAAACATAACTTGCATACCTTTTCTGCTAATTATGCATAGTGACTTCCTAATAGATTGGTAACTGTATATTCACAAGCTTTAACTGCGATTCCATTGAATACGAAGGAACATGTAATAACTTACGATTTTATATAGTCGTCTTCAAGTTGTAAATTGATTCCTCCTAGGTGATTCATAAAGTTTCTTCCTTTGTATGCGTATAGAAAAATGAATTTCAATGCAAGGGTTTCAAATGTCTCCAGATATGTCAAACGTATTATCACCGAGCAACTTGATACGAATGCTTTCCTTTTAAGTAAACACAGTAAACAATTTTCAACAAAAAGGTTTTCAACACTTAGAAAATTGAAATAAAAGCAATTTTATATCCTCCATTGAATCTCTATAACAAAACTTTACTGTCCATCTGCAAACCCTTAGTTTCTCTCTTCCCTCTCTGTCCTTCTCGAGCTACCCAAGCTTCTGCGAGCTGCCTCACCTCCAAATGAGCTAACAAAAAGCTCCTCGAGCTAACCTAAGCTACTTAACTAAATGATTTGGATCTGCATTAAATAAACCTCCAGTTCTATTCTAATTCTATTTACAGATCCTATAATTAAGGAACAGAGTCCTTAATAAACTCAATTGGCCCCTACGAGTCATTAGTGACTCACTAACAAACTAACAACTCTTATACAAACATTTACAAGTGGAAAGGACAAGTGTCCTCTTCCAGATTATTCAATTTTTAATCAAGATAAAAGAATTTACAAGTGTTGAGACCCTAGGTCTCTCAATTTATATGACTTTGATCAAGCCATGGATGAATTCGTTTCCACGAGCCTATGCTCCTACATCACAAAGCAAGTTGTGTTTTACTCCAAATAGTGTTATGATGTATAGGAATCCTACAAACCTAATTGACTCTACAATGAAGTAGGTTTAGAGTCTAGATGTTTATATTTCTAGGTTAATTTTTTTTTGAATTGAAGTGTCATGTGTGTGGCCTGTGCATTCCCACATTCACTTGGTCAATTTAGTACGAATTGGGATGAATTGACCATTTTGTTACCGATTCATTTAGTCATACCCTAATTTGCTTGGTTCAGTACCAAACTTGTCACTCCAATCATTTCAAAGGCCGAGTTAGCTCGGTTGGGGGTCAACTCGGTTGACAATTTTGAAAGGTTAAAGTACAATGGAAACACGCATACATTTGAAGCTTATGAAGACTACCCAATTCATGTTAGAAAAAGGCAATGCAAGCAATAAGTTAGAATAGAGACTTGTATGTAACCAAAAGAGGGGCATACATTAGAATTTTTAGGGCTACCAAATGCCCACACCTATTAACCAAACTCATTCTTGACAAGCTTTTTCTTTAACAAGTTATTGGCTTACAAGTCTTTCCAAGTTTTTTTTATTATAAGTCTTTCCACGTTTTTTGCTGGTATTTTTCTATGCTTATGCCAAATTTTTTTTTGGCCACGGTGCAGGTAGAACCAAACAGGTATTTGTCAGACCTATTCCTCCAGTGAAGGGAGTTTGGGAAGGCTAGAGGAAAGTGAGACATCCAGTAGGTATACACGGGCTAGATCAACTAGATGTCAGAAGATCAGAAGAAAATTTGACAAACGCATAAATTTTTTTCTCCAAGGAGGGGTTTCATGTTCCTATGATGATGAGATAGTGGGAGACATCGACATGCCCTTAAGGTACCAACACCTAGTGAAACAATGGGTGCCTAGCGATCTTTTTAAAGTAAACACTAATTTTTGTGTGAATGAGAGGATATATAGAATTGCACTGTCCTCATTGCATGGATTGGGATTGTTTTGCATGGATGGCATAAAGGTTAGATATGGTAGATGTACAGAATTGATGGAGTATGTTGGACCCTGTTACAACTACAGTGATTAGATGCGCTTGGTCCAATATACACAAAGTATGTGTAGATATGGGTTGTCATCAAATTATATACAACTGAAAGACAAAGCTCAAAATAAAGGAGCAACGATGTACATGGACGGAAGGCCAAAAACAACCGGTAATATTGCGGGGTTTATAAACAATACGCAACCAGGGTCTACATTAAAGCAACCCAACTATATATTCGAGTCACGTGAAGGAAACCGTGTCTTTGTATGTGCAATTAAATCAATAGCTGCTGGAGAAGAACTGCTTATTGATTACAATTTGAATCGTGTAGATACAAACAATGTTAGTATGGTTGTGGTACAACAAACAATTTAACCACTCTTTTATTAATTATTTTAACGTCTATAGGAATTTTTGTTAGCATATAATTGAAATTATCTACTTTTCATGTTTCCTTATGTAACTTTTAGTATGTTTTTTATGAAGGGTTCTCTCAGGGGCACCTCCATCTCCGTAGATATTTGTCGACCTGAGTCAAGGCAGCAGTTATACATCGATATTGCCAATGTAATATTAAATTTAGGATGGACATAAAGATATGTTGTTATGTATTTTCATTAGTATATTAGGTTCATTTATATAATATTATCGATTTTCCATGCAGATTATTGATCAAGAAATCCAACCGGCTATTGATCAGCTGACTACAGCATCAGGGCAATAGCCAAACATGAATATAATTCTCCATTTCAAATACTTTAAAATCATAAACATATCTATCGTGACGCATTATGTTTATTTTGTTATGTATTCTTTCGTTTTTATGGTTGCGTTCATGATGGTATTGTTGTCTACCATTTTTGCAGATTGACCAGGGAAACTCCCCAGCTGTTGATCAGACGACTGGAGACTCGAGGAAACCATTTAACCTAAATGTAATTCCACATTCTAAATACTTCAAAAATGTACACATATAAAACATGTAGCATAGTGTTTATTTTTGTTTTTGTTCTGTATTTGTTAGCTTATACATATTGCATTCATTGTGACAATGTTTTCTACTTTTTTTGCAGGTGGTTGATCGAGGTAAATCCCCATCTATTGATCAGACCACGCCCTCAGCTAGGCATCAGGTAATCCTAGATGTAATCCCTAATATAATTATTTGCGCACACTATATTTTCAAAGACTAAGCAATTTTTTATATATTTCAATTGCAGACAGGGGACTCTGTTTATCAAATGGCATCTCAAAACTCTTTACAGAATGAGGTCTCTCAATTGATGAGAGATAGTGAAATTAGAGAGTCTGTAGACCCATTGAGGGTGCTACAAAGGACAAGGGGAAAAAAATTGAGGAACTGATTCGTTTGACATTGGCAGTTCCACTAACAGAAGGGCTCGAACAAAGGATTTAATTGTTGTTACAGCAACATAAACAAGTGGACATAAGTTATCGAATAAAAATGTAAAGTCATTTATAAAAACTTTATAATATTTGATTTTATATGCTGTGGAACTTGTGGAAATTGAACCCAGTGATAGAACAATTTTACTCACAACAATTATCAATTGTACATGCAAAATCACTCACAAAAGAGACTGAATATGGAGCTGAACACTAAACTATATTAACTCAGTGTACAATAGCCAACCCTGTAATAACATAGGCTGCTGCATTAAATAATTACATAAGGGATTCGAATGCATGAGGAGGCAATTTGAATCTAGTCAAAAGCAAGCTTACTAAAATTAAGCAATTCCCCCATAGGTGCATAAAGTAGTTTCCAAATCAGCTAAGGAGCTCACGAATTGGAAAAATCACTTAGGAAAGATAAAAGGT